>APFE030399051.1:0-13885 GCA_000404065.3 Pinus taeda
TTTCCCTTCAAAAACTGAAATGATTCGAAGCAGAATGGTACGGAATCATCTTGCATCATTTGATCATATGTTCTAGCTTCCAAGTCTTCATCTACAACCTAAAAATCAATGGCATTCGGGGGCTACAAATCTAGATATGAAAAGTCTTGAACAAGGATTTCATTTCCCTCAAGATGGTGCAGATCAAAACTTGTCAACAGTTGATTTTTTATTGCATGAAAGTTGTCTCTAATGAACTGAAATGAAGTAAAACAAAAAGGAAAAGATCCTTCACTTACTTCAAAATTTGTTGCACTTTCCTCCTCACTTCCTAACTAATATGCATCGGCTGATCACTGTATTCGGATGCTTAAAGTGAACTTCCTCCTTCCACAAACCAACTGGTGATTTATCTGCAAAACTAGCTTCTGTTTGGAGGACATAATCATCATCATACTGATCAAATTGAGGAAATTCATCAGTAAAAAACACATCTTCAAGCATACATGTCAGATCAACAGATCTCTCTTCTGAAAGCCGATCCATAAAACAATCACTATAAGATCTATGGCAACTAGGATAAGAAAGAAGATGTTTTGGATCTGCCACTTGTTCTTCTTTAATCGACGAGCCATGGTATTGAACATCATAATCACTCCTTGTGGTGATATTTTGCATCATCGCTTCCACTACACTTACCAAAATGTTGAGCTTTATCTCTAAACATGTCGATTCATCTGGATCTATGTTCTTCACCTCTTCTTCCTTCAGTTTTGCTCTTTTGATAAGAAAATTAGCCTCTACATCTACTGCACTATTTTGCATCTCTTTAAGTGTTGCAGGGTTCCTTTCCCTCAGCTGAAACTCCATTTTTGGATCAAAGGCATCCGGGTACTGTAAGAGAGCAGATCCAGGAGGAGGTCTTACATTAACAGGCATAAAAAAATAGACTTGGTTAAACTTGGCAGAAAATTGTTGTACTATCTCTCTTGGTTGTCTTTTTAGCTGGTTATACACTTCTATAATCAAGAAAGGGTTCTGTCTAACCACCCACATGTCAAGAAAACCTTTGACGAATTGCTAGAAATATCAGATCCTCGCATCAGGTAGGGTTTTGAACCAAATCTTGACTTTGCCTTGCAAAGAAAGAGCAAGAAGCCTAATACTGACATCCGCTTCATCAACTTCAAAAAGGTCAAGAAAAGACTCAAAATTCAGTACATGTCTCTCAGCAGTGATGTTATCACATTCACCATCCAATCTTGGTAGATATAGGTAATGATTTTTAGGGAAAGCATGGGATATACGAGGTACAATCAGAGGCTTGTATCTATCTAGAATTTTACAAGGTATAGGAATATGTAAAAAAGGTGTAGAGTCAACCTTTGTCTTTTTAGGCTCATCATTTTGAAGAAAATCATCATAAAACTTGGAAGAAGGGTCTTGATCAAGATCACATACATGTGAATATTTCGTAATCTTCAAACGGTAAGAATCAAATGTAGGTCTAGGATCTTGTCTCAAATACAATATATTTTGCAATGGGTTCTTGACATTCTCGGGGAAAGAGAAGAAATAATTGATAACCAAGAATATAATGTCTTGGATGAAATTCCAACTTGAATATCGGATCTTTCCATATTGTCCTTTCATGTTTTTGTTGATTAGGTTCATCCTCCAGTGGAGTCCTTGGATCTGATCTTGAAACTGATTTAGAGTCACAGGGTGAATGATTTCAGCCTTCCTATGTTTGATTGTTTTCCACCATCAAAAATAAGATCTGAACTTGATACATTTTGTTGAGGAACATAAAACTACATTTCCCTAGTATGGTCACCACTATGTTAGAGCCTAGTTTGACCTTAGGATGAAGGGAGGCAATCCTAGGATAACCACAAACCATGCTTAACCTGGTAGCTAGCCCTACTAGGTCAGGAGAGGGCTCTCTCCTTGTCAATATCAGTGGAGATGACTGAAATACGAATAGATTTTAGGCTAGGTATAGTAGCTCTAGCATTTTTTGTTTGATTTTGAAGGTTTGGTTGCTAGATCAAATGGAGCAGGCAGCTTAGGTCTGGGAAATCAAATCAAGGATGCAGACATGTTCTGTGAGGCGAGATAGATAAGTGTTTATGCACTAGTAATCGAGTGAGATGGTCGTTTTAAGACTGTTGAGGGGTTGAGGAGGGCATGTGGAGACCATGAATCCTCTTCAAACTACTGAAAACATTAAGAACTAAATGCATTCCCAAGGCAAACCATTGTTATCAATGTATTTTTCCTATTTATCTTGATTCATTTATTTTAGAAGAATGGAAAAGGTTTGAAACATATAAAACATAAGAATAACTCATTACAGAAGAAGAAACAATGCAAAAACACAGTATCACAAGAATCCCACAAAAATAGCTACAAAACCTGGTTTTATTCCTTGCCAATCCATTGATACAAATATAGAATGTGTGTACCACTTCCAAAAGAGTCCAACCTTTACAAATGACTAAGAAAGTACATAATATAGGCATAAAACCACCTATTCTAGCCATCAGGGGTCGAATCCATGAGAAGAGGTGTGGTTTCAACCATATCTAAACTAAGAACAAGAATATAGGCAGTGGAACAGCTTGTCCCTAAAACCATGGAAACTAATTCATTCAACCTCAAACCACCTCAAAATGATGAATCTACCCCCAAGAGTCATTTTTCAATTACATTTACACATCATAGCATCAATTACCATCACAAATTTACCAAGGAGAAGAGAAAAAGTCAACTAGTAGTCAAATTAGGAGAAATTCAGAGTTTTGAGCAAAACTGGCAAAATCTACCCTATGTGCAACGCCATCTCCTATATGCACAACACCGCTTCTAGTTTTTGGAGGCCTTCCACTCCACCAAATCAGTGCCAAGATAGCTTGTTGGATAGGTTTGCCTGTCTAGTTTCTAGAACATCTTGAATTTTCTGATTTCGAGCTAATTTCCCCCCTCAAAAGTGGATTCACCCAAGATTTCTTCCTGTGTGTCGAAAAAGTGGCAGAGAGGACATTGTTTGAGTGTTTTTGGCCCTTTAGGTCACCTAGTTTTGCTCCAAATGAGATGAAACTTTCAGGGATTAATTTCCTCTTGATGCGGAATCTAGATATATAAGCCATTTATACTACGGATGCACTAATCAAATGTGCAGCACTAGTGGCGCTACACATATACCACAATTTCTTGTGTTGCATAATTAAAAAATTTGAGATTTACAAAATTGTTTCAAAATTTTCCCAGTTTTATCTCAGATCTGCTTCATGGGTTACTTTGTTGCGCTAATGTAACATCAGCGAAAATTTTAAGCTTATCCTCCTTCTTTCTGCATTTTAAGGCCCTCCTTAATCTTGCCTTAAGTTGCTGCATCCTCATATTGCATATCCTATTCCTAGTCAAATAATGATAAGCCATATGGCGAAGCAATTTCTTTTCTTTGTTGGCCTTCTCTAGCAACTTCTCAAGGTGAATGTTCTCCCTCTCTAACCAAGTTTCTCATTCATATTCAATTTATTGTTCAATGGAGGTCATCTTGACCTTTGCCTTCTTTTCCTCTTGCCTCTCTCACAAGTTACAATCATGGGCACCCCAACAGTTTCAGTTTCTTTGGCTTGTTCATGTCCTCAAGGTCCACCTTCCTCTTGATGTACTGATGAAAATATTTGAGGGCCTTTGAACACCTCATGAGAAATGAAGGTTTCCCATGGCATTCCCAACTAATTTAGCTGATGTAAAACAACAATTTTAATTACAAAGAAATGATAAATACTATTGAGCTGCTATGGGTAAGGTTTCTCTTTTACAAAAAGTTCCATCTTCTCTATGTTTTTGCGCATGAAGTAGTGGATACTCATCATTTTCACCTTGGTAAAGTGCATCAGAAATCTAATATGATAAGCATACAATTTGGAGAACCTACCCTCACAAGTAAAATATTTGATGATGACCTTCATTAGTGAAGCAAACCCGTCGTCCAAGAATTTGAAAGGAAACACTGCTGATTTTGCTATGGTATTATCCTTAATATAAGGCTCATAGTAATCCCAGTCAATATTTTGTCTTTTTCTCCATTTCTCACCTACATCTGGAATGCTTGTAGCCTCTAGTATAATAGTAGGTGAGAAATTAAATGTGACGCCAACAAGATTTACTACATTGTTGTCCAGATTTGTTACAAACAACCTTGCTAATTCATGATGAAACTTAACCTTCTCTACCATTTCACAAAACCCAAAACATGGCTGATGTTTAAAGCATGAGGTGGCTAGTGGGAAAGCATGTAGTTCACTCATACTGATGAGTTCCTCCCTGATAATCTTACCCCCTTTGTGAGGTTTCCTCTGCTGCAAATTCGTGTCCCTAGAATTGTCACTAAGGGTCTCCTCCCAGTTTCATAATCATTGTCCATTGGTTTGATTGACTGTAAATGCTAGTGAGGAAAGAAGGGGTAGTGTGGGTGAGTGATGAGTATGAAGAGATTTTCAAAAAGAAAGAAAACGAGTGGGATGGAATAGGGATATGAATGAGATTTGATGGAGTGAAGGGTTTTGAGAATTTAGCATATAGGGATTGTGTATGTGAGTATGGTTTTGGGGAGTATTATGTGTGGTAATGGGTAAGCTTGTGTAGGGGTTTGATTTTTTTATGAAATTAGCAACTAAGTAGAGAAAAAGGAAACAAATTGAACAATGAACAGTGGAACAACTATAGTTCATGAGACAACTAGTGTTACCAGGAATAGTGTCCACTAGGAGCTGCTATTCCCACTAAGACTGGTAGCTATCTT
The DNA here is from genome assembly GCA_000404065.3 of Pinus taeda. Taxonomy (NCBI): domain Eukaryota; kingdom Viridiplantae; phylum Streptophyta; class Pinopsida; order Pinales; family Pinaceae; genus Pinus; species Pinus taeda. The sequence goes on from APFE030399051.1 coordinate 4,796, forward strand.
AGAAACAAACAAGTAAAGTCTACTTTCGTTTTCCTTTATGAAAATAGATAAGAGTAGAACAAAGGAGACCAAACTTAGTCTTGCGCTTGATTTCCTTGTTTGATTCCTCTCCTTCCTCATAGAGCTTTGCCGCTTCTTCTTCGTCTGCCCATCTAGAGCACTTGTGGAATCAAAGCAACATACTACTATCGAAGAACAGAGATATGTATTCATAAGTAACACAGGACCAGATATGTGTTAACCATACAAATGCATATATAATGAAAGATACAATAATATGGAGGAAAACTTGAATAGCTTTATTAATATAAAGAGTAGCAAGAGGATTACAACCATATGTTCTGACCCAGGATCATCTCTGCCAGCAAGAAAGCCCTTCTTCACCTCAAGTAAAGCTTAGATCACCCAACACTATGAAGTTTCTCTAGAAAACCAACAACACTTCTCTACAAGATACACAATTCCAACCTCTAGATCTCTGTGATGAGGGATCCATATATAGATGATTGTAGGGGGGTGAGTCATCTTCTGGGGTCTTCATTAGTGTCTCCTCTTTGATAGTTCTTGATTCCACTTGGAGAATGATGATCTCTTACTCATCCCTGGTCGAAAAAAAAGAGGCAAGTCTCAGAGGGGAAGCTTCTGGAAGATTTCATGATCTTCCACCTCGCAAATTGTCCCTTCCATTTGTTCATTCCCAACCATCTCACCCTACAGAGGGGCCATTTAGTATGCATCATACCCTTTACATTGGGAAGGTGATATGCATCGCACCCTTTACACTGGGTATTCAGTATGGTCTAGTTTTGACCATTTCTGAGTAGTTTTTAGTGGAGAACTTATGGGCGACGATGTAATCAGCTGACCTTGTTCCTTTAGGCAGTGAAGCATCACTTTTAGGGGCTTGGGAGCCCTCAGTTTATGGACATTTATGATTGGGGTTGAAGCGCCCAAAAATGTCTATAACATCTAGGGTTTAGTTTTTTATGAGACAAACTCTAAGCACAAGAATTCCTTTTAGCAAGAGTGGCAACAATACTTGTGAAAGGAGAGGAATCTTGAATATTGGAATAAATTTGAAGTGATTTTGGCATTTTTGAGTGTTTTAGCAATGTATGTGCAGCATTCAACAAGTGCACAGTGCCCTCCAATAGGTGCATAGTGCCGATTATATGCACAACACTAGTATAAAATTACATTGGCATAACTCCTTTGATGCGCAGCACTGGCCTGATGTGCAGCTTCAGCATCCCAATGCGCAGCGCCACCAAATTTCTCACAAAATGCTATATTTTTCTCTCTTTTGCCCAGAAATCGCAATTTTTGCTCTCCACTTGAATTTTTCATAATGAAATGGCTTTTTACCATGATTTTACTTTATATAACTTTTCATTTAAATTTTTCTCCTTTCAAAACCCACTTTTTAAAAGTTTTACATGACGCTTTAAAATGCTCTTTTTTTATACTTGAAGTTTGACCCTTTTGCTTAGAAATTTGATGAACTGATGCTTTGATGTTTTGCTTTTGCAGTGGAAGAAATTGGCAAGATGACCAGGAGCAACTGAATAGTACTTATTACATATAGAAACTATAAAATTACATCAAATTATATGGAAATAAAACAAGAAAATACAAATGCTATGTTTTACCTCAAAACAAGTTTTCAGGTTAAAGAGCTTTATTTAGCTTACAAAAAGGAAATTTATGATTTGTTGAACTTTATTTACCCCCTCATGTGTCTGTTGACATTTATTATGCTTTTGAATGACCATGGTGAAAAACCCTAAGATCTAGTGAAACTAAAGTCTAATACTGACTTTTCTAAATGAAGTGAACGGGAATGACTGAAAAAATATGTGAAATAGGCCAGCAGGTATATAGCATGAGGGACAAGTGAAATGAAACCATACCATAAGCTGATCCATGACCTAATGAAGTGAAGCTCATCAGAATGGGACACCTAATATGAAATGCAAAAGATAAATTTTTATCACTGATGACAGTGTGAAAACACTGACACTAACAGGTACCACGGTCTAGTCTATACCACAAATTCTTATTGGAAAACCTACTATAGGAAAAATGCAAACACATCTTCAAGGGAACATTTTTCAAGTTCCACCTTTTCAAGGTAAAATTTTCCAAACTCATCTTTTTAAGGTCCATTTATTCAAAGTCAATTTTTTCAAGATCAACCTTTTCAAGCTCAACATGTATAGGGCCAGTATTACTTAGGTCAAATCCATCAAGCTCAACCTTTCCATAGTCAACCATACCGTGTTCGTACTTATCAAGTCCTTTTTGAACTCCAAACTAATATGGTTGACCCTGGTTACCTAGGTAGAATCCCAATTCCAACCTTACAGGCTCTTCAAGGACATGCTAGGTATCCTCCTCCAGGGGATGGTCTTAACCTTTAAGGTTATCAAACTTTACCAGATGACCCTGAAAGGAAGTTATTGTTTATTGCAACCATAGATTTACCTGATTTATCTTGGTTAATGAATGATCCCATTTATTATTATCCTTATCGGTTGACAATTCCTACTGTTATCAGTAATAAAAAAAAATTCTAAAATTTTGGACAACTGGTTTGGTTCCAAAGTTTTATGTTAGTCTTGGTCAAGTAATTTTATTTGTTTTGTTTAAGGATTCTAAATCATAGAATGGAGTCTTGTTCCCATTATCAAATAAGGTCAACAATATTGTTTTACCTATCATTGATCTCACATTATCTCAAAAGTGTCATGTGTTAAGGATGTTTCAAAATTGACATGCACTACAAAATTGCCTAGGAGTTTTCGTAGCGCAAAACTTAGAAAATACACTATGTGCACTACGAAATCATGCATTCGAAGTTAGAAGTTTTCCTAGCGCAAAACCCAGAATTTGCACTGGATGTACTACAAAATCGAGTATTCATGCCAAATCTTGTCTAGCTGTCAAATCCATCAAAATCCATTAACGTTTCATCATCAGGTGTCAGTCCAAAAACCTCGCTTATCACGTGCAACCATTCACTCTCATCATTAGATTCGTTAGGGGTTTTGTACGCACTCTTTTCAAATTTCAAAAAGCGTAAGGTAAGGTGAATTGGTCTTGGTATTTTTCATGTTCCTTTCATGCATAAGAAACAATTGGCAAGCTCAGGCACAACATTCATCATAATTCTTCGAAAGCTCAAGTGACGCAATTCTCCATTTTAACTCAAGCAAGGCAACGTTCAAACTAAGACAGTGCAAGTTTTTCCAAGTCCCCTTGTAGAGGTTTCACAGAAATGTCTAGAAAAAATAAGAATCATAGATTAGGAAGGTGTCTGAGAGTTGAGCCTGAAGGCTTAGATGTTCTCACGAGGAATAGAGAGATTGAAGAAGCATTCAACAAAGCAGTTAACACTCAAGAAAAGGAACAAAGGTTTGAGGAGGTTAAGGACAAGTTGAAGCTTTCCAATCTTGAAATCGCCAGACTTAAGAAAAGGGCAAGAAGAAATGCAATTGAAAGGGTCAAATTCAAAAAAATGAAGGCTGAGTAGGAACATGAGAAAAAGTCAAAAACCCAAGCAGTGAGCAGAAAAGCTCAATATTTCACCTGGACTGTCCTTGCTATTAACGAGGAAAGATACATTAGATGGACTAATAATAGGCTCAAAACCAACATCAGAGTGATGAAGAGGTAAATTCGGGACCTGGAAATTTAGCTGAGAAAATCTGGAGGTCAGCCTCAACACAAATGAACAAGGAAGTAAGTGATGAAACCCTAATACAATTTTGGTCGAAACAAAGACACTATTTTTTGAATATGTCTCAAGGTTGGGTGATTTCAAGTTATGTGGCATATTTATATAATGAAATAGTTGTGAAGAAGCTTTAGAAGGAAACTTTTTGGAAAAAAATGTGTAAATTGATTCAAACAACAATTTTGTAGCGCACTACGAAACTGTTGTAGGTGTAATTTTGTTTTTTTATCAATCTTCAAAAGAAGGAGGGGACTATTTTTGGAGAATGATGCTAGTATGGAATGTGAGGAGATTATTTTTGAATGTTTAAATCTCAAGTAAGGAAAAAAATCAAAGAATAAAGAAGACAGTATAAAAATCCAGTTTTGCACTACGAAATAACTGGAGCAGCCTTTTTCAGCACAAAAACTAATTTAAGTAGTTAACTTTCAAGAGGGTTTTTTGAGCAACTAAAAGCATATTTTGGAAACTTGAAAGAATTTCTTCTTCCTAACATACTTGTCTACAAAAACCTCTTTTATTTTCTTCAAATTCATTATTATATGAGAGAAATGGATGACCCAACTTGTGCTATGAAACTACTATAGGTATAGTTTTTCAGAAATCAGAATTTCCCAGTTTACATCTTATATTCAAAGATAGTTTCTAAGCAGTAGGAAAGGTATCTCAAAAACCCAAGATATATTTGTTTTCAACATAGAGTGGTCTACAAAATCCTCATTCAATTTTGCAAAATACACTTTTTATGAGGAGAAAATAAACTCTATCCCAACACCTATTTTTCAGCCAGAACAGAGTAGGGGACAATTTCCTAGTTTTCGAGGCAGATGAAGGAGAAGTTATTGAAGGATAGTTGGGGGGTTATTGACATCACGAAGTTCAAAGTTAAGAAGGAGCAGCTGTCAAAAACTAAATTTATTCCATGTACTAGGTTGTTGCTAGCATAATAAGGAGTTACACTCCTAGTTCTATTAGGACTCTAGGACTGTTAGTTAACAACTAGTTGTAATTAATAGTTTGTTTTAAGTATCAATAGGTGTTAGGTCAAGAAAAATTTGAATTCCCCTCATGTTTAAGGAAGGAATCCAAGATTTTAATTGAAGCTATATATGACAAGAGGTGTAATGCACCAAGGGTTGGAAATTTTGGAGAAAAACACTCATATTGTGTCATTATGGAAGACTATGTTTTTATGTACTACAGAGTTTGGCTTTACTACTTAGGATTCAAAATAGAGTTCAATGCTTGATTGTCTTATGGTTGTCCTCATTTCCTCATTTGTAGTGGTATGAATGTATGTTATGTATAACTCATTGGCAATGTTCTAACTTCCTTCATGCATTTGTAGACTGTGTTTCCTACATGTTCTTATGTGTTACTGATATATTGAACTATTGATGCCCTAAATTCCATGTTAAGCTAATATTGTTGTCATACTAAACATTTTCTAACTCCATAAGCCAAATGGATGTTTATTGATTATGTTCAACCATTCATACTCCTTTACTTATTTCATAGACTTAGCCATCTAATCTTTTACTAAAATATTTAACCTAGTGAGAGAGCCCTCTCAGGTTGGGGAGGCTAAGCCTCAGCCAAAAGTTGGTTTGAAATAGTTACTCAAGGTCTTCCTAGTCAGCAGCCTACCAGGAGAAGGTTTTGTGATAACACCTACCAAGTTATCGAGTGGCATACCCAAATTTGAAGGAAAATAAGGAGAATTCCCATCGAATATGTGATGACATATCATCTTTGGTGTGCATCGAATTCTTTAATCAATGATTATATCTGTATTTAATTTTAACTCTCTAGTAACAACATTTTAACACATTTTCAACTATTGATTCGATACGATACTGGTATCGAACTATTGAATTCCCTAAAACAATAAAAAACGACTCACATTTCTGATCATATAAATGAATGGAGATGTAGATTTCGGTTAATCGACATTGTTATTCCATATCAGATTTTCGCTAAATGGTTTGAAAAGTCACTACTCATTATTACCAAGGATGTGTATATTTTTCTCTATACATAAAATAGTTCATGTAATGTATTGTAAACATAAGACAAAAATCTACTCTACTCTTTAGCAGAAGTTGAACTTGATCAATGAAAATAATAATAAGAAAGTGGAAGAATATCAATGGCACATAACACAATATTTCTCTAGGGGAAGAAATTGATCAAAACCTCGACTAGATATATTGCATTAACTAGAAGATATTAGAAGAAAATACATTTCTAGTTCTCATTAGAACAATTCCTACACAATTATGATCAACTCTTTGCTCAATATTTAGCTGAAGCCAACACTTAGCTTATTTTGCCACATTTCAAGCCCCTACTTCCTTATACAATTCCTAGAGGAATTAACCTCTATTTAATGAAGAAATCCTTCTTCCATAACTACACAATCCAAACTTTGGTCGTCAACTGATTTCATGCAATGTCTGTACAACTCAGAAAATTTTACAATTGTTAGTACATTGTCCCTACACTCTAGTATCAACTGGGTCTTCTTGTGAATTGACATGCATGATTTATTCTTAAGTGAATACTCAGTAAACTGGTGTGGTGCTAAGGATGCACTAGTGCAACAACTCACTACAAGACCTCTCTAGTTCCTCCAACAGTTATATCTAGTCAAATTGAGTTATCTAATTACAACTCCAATAAACTCAATCTGAACCCATAGAACTTAGGGATCACACATACATGACTCTAGATAGACTTAAAACTTGGAATTCCTAAGTTAACTAAGTCAACTTAACTTATTTAATTATTAAAACTTGATATGAGAAAATAATTACAGTTTAATTCAAGGAAAAATTAATTTGGAATTTCTAGATGTTATTTTTAACATTTCCTGTTTCTATTTTCAAAAGGATGTTTCTAAGGGAGGTTTCATCACGTAAGAGTAGGTAATTTATCATGCTCATTATTCATACTTAGTCTACACCCAATCCAGCACCTTGTACAAGAAAATATTAAGTTTATCGTGCCATACAAATGATCCAATACTTATGAATCCTACATGATCTAATGTCGTTGATGGTATAATGTGGTTTTTTAGCATCCATGATTCACTCGTTGAAATCCTTTCTCCGGAAGTTATTTCCAAAATTAATTTCGTAGAATCATTTACTGACAAGATTTAATCAATTAGGTAAAGGTAAATCGAAACAAAATGCTTCTTCGAAAGAGAAACCTGCTAGAACTAAACCTACTGACAAGAAACGAAAACCTCACTACCCTTCACTTATTTTCAATGAGGATCATTATATGAAGGAGTTCCCACATTGGGCAAAGGTTTCAAAATTCATTAATGGTTCTCCAAATCCTGTTATTTTGAAGGATCCATTTCCTTCTCAAGATAAAAAAATGGTTTCTCATAACATATATTCCTCTTGAACATTGCAAGATATCATGATTATGTCTTCACAACAAGTTATAGTAGCGACAAGATCAAAAGATTATTATTCTAAGGGTCCTGTGGAAAATGGAAATGAAATTAGTTCATCTCGTCAACCTTCCAGTTTATCTCCTCCTCCCCCTGAACCATTATATATCGAGGAACCAAATCCTGACATGATGATTTGACCACCTCCCAAAGGTGTTCTTCTAAAATCATCTTTCAACACACATGCTAGAGTTGCACAAAATTACAACATTTTTCAAGACCTAGTTATGTCACCTTCTGCAATGCCAACACTCGAAGTGTTGCAAACATGCACAACACAACGAAAGATTTTGTCAGCCATAGGAGCAATTAATCTGTAGGATCCTAATCTAACTATCCTTGATCTTGAGAGTCATATACCAAGACTCCCTCAGCAACTCACATTCCATATTTTAGTTTTTGTTAAAATGAGATGAGTGTTTCGCACATTTTTTTTACGAAGGATCTACTACGTGTATTATGGAGATTTCTTGTTTGAAAGCTTTGGGTTCTCCAACCATCAATCAATCACCTACCACTCTTAAATCCTTTGATGGAAGAGGTTCTCGTCCTTATGGAATCCTAAACGATATGTCGATAAAGCTAGAGAGTAAAATGGATGATGATCCTTTTCATGGTTGAACTTGGACCTACACTATGTCAACAGAGGGCTCATCTCTTTTCGGAATGATAAAATTTCCTCACAAAGGAAAAAATGTCAAAGTAGACTGATTGTCTTACTACACTTCACACCTTAACTCTACGGATAACATACCTTTTGTGAAAAAAAATGAATTCTCCTTATGAGGATATTGTTGTTGGTATGCTCAAATACTCATTGCTGATGGGAACCTTTGCACTTCCTCCACCAAACATTCCTTCTAATTTTTCCAAGATTAACATGATTACCTCAAGAACTATGGAATATTCTGATCCATTGATAATGACTTTAGAATATAAATTACCCTACTATGGTAATGAGATTCCTTTGACCTTGTTTGAATTGGCTTATCACACATTTTAATCATTTTCTGACCCATCGTCTTCTTATATTAATCAAGTGAATGCGATCAATGATGTTAGGGTGACACCCTAACCCCCTTATTCATGTCATGGGATCACGTCATAGTTAAGAGTCAATAAAGCCCATATTAATATTTGTAAGTGGTTAACCTGCAATTAATGAAGGGACCACGGTTAGTTGCAAATGGGCGGTAGTATTAAATAAAGGGTAAATGGGAGGTAGTATTAGATAGATGGTATTAATAAAACCCACGGTATTGACCCGTGGTATTGCATGTATGAGTCATATATAAAGGATAGAGAATCCCTGCGAGGAGTAGCGTGTCTTGTTTTGTAATCGAGCTCTGCTCTATTGAAGGTTGCCCCCTTGAAGAGGCCTGTGAACATTTCTCCCTGAGTAATAAAATAATTGCTATTCTGTGTTCTGGGTATATTTTCTTCGTATATTCTGTGTTCTGGGTATTTTTCTCGGATATTCTCTGTTCGGTATTGCTTTGCAGGTTAAGAAGCATAACAAGTGGTATCAGAGGACTTTCCAGGGCTCGGTGGGATCTCCAAATTTTAGCGAATTTTTTTTTGGCTAGAGACGTGTTCCGGCGTCTTCAAACCACGGGATATGTCGTTGAGCACATAAACCTGCGGATTTGGGGAGGCATGCACGCAGGAAATACAAGATGTGGTCACGTCCGTTGGACTCCCTTGTAACCCCTGTGGGTACCCCTTCGAGTAGTAGCGCATTAGACAGAACCGGGCACGGATTGTCATCCACGTACCCTCTAGGTATATAGGAAGCCCCATAGCTACCTTGAAGCCTCGCCATAGATAAACTTTCGGCCGTCTTGTGGCTACAGTACACCGAGAATAGCACTCACTCGGAGAGATTACT
>APFE030399053.1:0-10598 GCA_000404065.3 Pinus taeda
TTTTATATAATTTATTCTAAATTATTTGAAAAATATTATAATATAAATAAAAGATTCAGAATGAGCATAGTCATTGAGATAAATATTCTTAAAAGAAGTCCTTTATAAGTTTAATATTACTCATTTTAAACACTTATCATAAATAAAATAAAATAAAATAAACGTTTAACAAATATAATACAAACAAAAAGCAGCATCTTAATCTCCTATTTATCTACTACTATTTTATTTTTAATTTGAAACATGTTTATGTGTGAAGGCGTTTATTTATATTTTATAATCATGATTCCAAATTCCAATTGAATTGACAGGTACGGTAGGAATGTAATATTTAATGTTTGCATTCAAGGTAATATTTAATGTTTGTATCGAAAAGCCTGTTCGTATGGTGTTGTGAACGTTTTGGTTGATGCATTATAGGCTATTCGTGTTAAAAGGAGGTATTTAATCCGATGGTATCTGTCAGTTGGATCTATTTGCATGGCCGCGAATAAATCTTATGTTATCAGGGTTTGATACCATCACATGAAATGGCTATAATGATCTAATGATACAGAAAAAAGAGCACTAGTAAGTATTAATGATCTAATAGCATAGGATTTATGACTTGCCATTAATACTATTAGACCAAAAATTTGAATTTACTAATTTAAAATATTTTTATTATATTTCTCTCTCATTAGAACTACCCGCCCTGGAAATGACTTTTCCAGAAACATTATTTTATTTTATTTTTTAAATATATTTTATAAAAATAAAAATTTTAAAACGTACACGGAGCTGGGTTAAAAAATTAAAAGATAAATTTGATGTGCAGATATTTAACTGTCATGATTATTGGTTGTAAATATGTAAGTTTGATGAGTTTGATTCTGTATAAAGCAATTATTTTATTTTATTTTTAAAGTATTTTTGTAAAAATAATTTTTTTAAAACGTACATAGAGATGAGTTAAAAAATTAAAAGATAAATTTGATACTGTCATGATGATTGGTTGTAAATATGTAAGTTTGATGAGGTTGATTCTGTATAAAGCAATTTTCTCTTCAACCAAGGAAAGTATAATTTAGAAAAGAGTTTTCTAGTAAGGATTGCAATTATATTCTCAGCAACGTACCATAAGGATTGCAATTATATTCTAGCAATGTACCATAAGGATTGCAATTATATTCTCAGCAACTTTGCTCATCACTCACCACCAAATTAAAAGATTGAACTAAATTTTTTAGATATTAATGACAAAGTTGGTTTGTTTTTTTGTTTTAATTAAAATATTAATTTGAAATGGGTTAAAAAAATTACAAGGTATTTTTTTTAAATATTAATAGAAACAGGTTAAACGTAAATTCAATGCGTAAATATTTAACTCTCATAAATTTGAATAATTGTAATTATAAATATGTAAGTTAGATCACGTTGATCCTAGATAAAGCAATGTCCAGCACGACATCGTTTCTCATTTCTCATTATAAAAATGAGTCTTGCGATGAAGATGGCCTATTATATTCTCAGCAACTTTGTTTTACGATTACCACCGAATTGTTATCCGGAAGTGTGAGAAAAATCTTTTAGATATTACTGACAAAGCTTTTCCATTTATCAATCCATATAGTGAATCCCAAACAAAAATAAATATTTTTCATTTAATCCAAACAAAATTAATGTTTTTCACTTTATCACAATTATATTATTACTTTATCGCAGTTATGTTATTAACAAATTTGAAATTTCAGACCTGAGTGCCACTGTGTACCATGACCGCCCTGTTTCTTTTACTTAATTGGTTACCATTACAACTACCCCTTTCTTTTACTTTCAAAATGTGCCGTTAGTCTAATCTTGCTTTTACTTTTTAACGTGTCCTCCCAATTTCGAGGAATCATTCGTAACGAAAAAACTGCGACCTTAAAATTAATTTGGGTTTGTTGTTTTGCAACGCGTCTGTTACATAGTAGTGAAGGCGGGGATATCTAGGACTCTCCAGATTATCGTTCAAAAATGGTGGCTCTGAATGCTCCTCAACCTAAAGAAATGGTGGCTCTGAATGCTCCTCAACCTACAGATTTGTTACGTGGGTGCGCTTGCGCGGTCATATTTACTCTCTTGCTCCTACCGGATGCGTGCAATGCTATCAAGAGAAAAGCGTACTGGTTTCCAGGAACATTTCTTGTTCTCAGCGCTTTGACTCTACAATTCATAAACTATGTTAATTATACGACCGTCAAAGTAACTTCGACTTCAGGAGCAGATGATGATACCTCAGACTACCCTTACTCGCTTGTAATTGATAGTGGAAGAATTATGGTCTATGTGTTCATTGCTTATTTGCTTCCGGGATTGGTAAGTTCTCGCTCTAGAGGTGTTTGGACCAATATTGCAGCATTGGCATTAAGCGTACTAGCACATATGCTTTCTGAGATTTTGATATTCCGCTGGTATTGGTTCGAAGATCCGTTCGATTGTATTCTTTTCACAGCCAATATATTATTGGTTCTGCTCTGTATCAGCGCTGTCTTAGCTGGTAAAACCATTTGTTTCATTATGAATCAAAAGGTTCCTTCACTGCTCTCTTGTTGTCCTAATTCATGTAGAGACTGTAAAAACATTGAGGATCATGTCCTCAAATGTTGGATTGTGGTCCGTTGTAGCCAACCAGAATATATTATGGCGAGGTCAGTTTTAAGTTCATTAGCCGGCGTGGTCGTCACAGCCTGTGTTATACAGTTTTTCATTGAATTCTGTTTCTTTTACTATGATGTTGAACAATTTGTTGTTCTGAATGAAGCAACCCTTTTAGTTCAGTTCTTATTCATCTTAATGGCATGGATCGTTGTCGCATTCAGATGGATAACAGCTGTAATATATTTTCCTAGATATGGAAAGCGCCCATTTCAAGTGGAGGACTTTTGGACAAGAAGTCTTATTGAGTTAAAATATAGGCAGTTAAATGGCCTGTTGTGGGAGAAAAAAGATCGTAACAGAACTCTCCTACAAACTACTATGGTGGATTCAATCATACCACTTCGGCTACGTACTTTAGTATTGTCCATGGCCATTTTTGTGCAAAAATTCGTGGTCTTACTCAGCAAAGTCTCTTTGCTTCTCTCTTGGCTTCTATTCGGGCCATTTTTAATGGCCCGTGAAAAGATTACGTTGTCGCGTGGCTTGGACATAACAAAGTCGGAATTTCCTAAGTACAGAAAAGTTTTGGAGAGCATAGCAATGCCCGGAGAAAATGCCGAGAGCCTGTGGATTGCTAATGTATCGGCCTTTAGGTCAACAAAAAAACATATGGAACAAGGCAGGAGTAGTACTAAAGATTTGATAAAAACGATAAGGCACCTGAAAGAAAAGGCTCCTGTTGCAGATGAAGGTGAAGAAATAAAGGCTTCTGTTGCAGATAAAGGTGAAGAAATAGAGGCTTCTGTTGCAGATAAAGGTCAAGACATAGAGGGTTCTGTTGCAGATAAACGTAAAGAAATATACGGGGAAGAGGAAAAGTATTTGAACTACTTTAGCAAAATGTCGTGGAAGATGAGAGCAGTGTCATTGATCCATTTTATGTTGTGCTCTTACGACGGTAACAACAATAAAGCTGTTGATGATGCTTTTAAAGCTTGTTCTGAGGCATGGGCTCTGATGGACTTTGTTGAAAGTTCAGACATGGAAGCCAATATAGTAAGTCTTGCAGCCGACATGGAATTCAGCACTCTTAAAAACATTTGGAAGCAGAATCCCATTCAATCCGACGAGAAACTGGCCATCAGGAACCGAATGCAAGAGGATATAAAATCGCGGATTAGCAAAGGAGAAAGTCAGGAAAGGGTGGAAAATATGCACGACTCAGTGGACTGGATGACGGCCGCCGCAGACTTTAGCTTGAATAAAACTTCGAAAGTGATCGAATCGAAAGGGATCGATTATACTTCAGCTAACGCAGTCCGTATTTTAGGGTGTTTGTTGGCCAAAGTTATTGTTAATTTCTTGGAAATTGAGCTAGAAAACGCACTGATAGAAAAGTGCAGTAAATGGGCAGTGGACGGTGAGGAAGAAAAGATGTATCATGCATCCTTTTTTGCAGGGAAAGCAATGGGTCTGGCGGTTTTGTTTCAGGTACAATTTAGTGAGTGCTTCACTGTAAATATTAAGGCGATTAACTAACGTCCAAAATGCAGTTAATGTCAAAATACCAAACATGCAGTATATGTGATAAATATGTATAACATTGTGATTTTATTTATAATGCAGACTGGCCAAGACAACAATGCAGTGCCTCCAGCAGCTGGAGCGGAAGGCAAAGAAAACGATTCGAGTGGCATCTCTGAAGCTGTGAGTGCTGTGTGATACTCACGGTTAGCTTTTCTAAGTCGAGAGGCCCCCTTTTGCGTGCTGTGTGATGCGACCTGGTATCTCTGTATTCTCCTCGTGTGGCGTGTTTAGAGTTTGAGATTTGTGGTTTAGTCAAAATGTTTTTATTTATGGTCTACAAAATAAGTCCAAATATGGGGAAATTAATTTTTTTAATTCTTAGATATTTCTGAAATTTTTAGCGTGTATTTTGGAGTGTAATGAATGGCAAGAACATAAAATTATAATGAAGGTTAAAATTATTTTGTAATTGTTTAAAGAAATTAAAACAAAAACAAATATAATTAGATTAGTATTAGATTTTATGTACAATTATAAAGGTAAATGTTATTGGTAAAGGTTTTTTTTTTTGTGTGTGTAAGCAGTGATGTTTAGTGATAATTTTCTGAGCACGGGTAAAGATGGTGTTTTTTTGTTTTTTTTGGGGTAACTAGTGATGTTTACTAATAATTTTCTGAGCACTGGTAAAGATTGTTGTTTTTTTCGTTTTGGTTTTTTTGGTAACCAGTGATGTTTAGTAATAATTTTTTGAGCATATAGTTTTTTTAAGCAATGATGTTTGGCAACTCAGCACTATTTGGTTTAAAACATTTTATTGATTTGATGTTAAAATTAATTATTTTATTTTAAATAATATTTACAATTATTGTAATTAATTAAAATATTTTTTTTTTATACATACAAAAAGTAAATGACTTGGTCAGGTTCAATAAACTAATTTTTAAAAATTTTAAAATAATAATAATATTTAGATTTTTTTAGCTGCATAAGGAAGTAATTTGTAATCTATCATATTCAAAAAAATTAATATAAGATGGTTTTGTTATGTTTATTGGTTTTTTACAAGGAAAACCAAATCAAAAGTATAGCAGTATCACTTTGTTTATATAAAAAGTATAAAATTAATAAGAAAATTTATCAAATATTGCCTGTAAGTGTATTGATGATGATAATGCTGATGATTATTAATGTCCACTAAGACCAATATGGTTTATGGGACTTTAAATCTCTTAATTGAGATTTTTTAACATTTTATTCCTTGATGGAAAAGAAGTGAGAGAAATGTTCATATATTTGTAGTTTTGATGACTTAACATGTGAAGAAGGTTGGTAGTGTGGCAAATATTTTGAAAATTAGAACGGATGTGAGTGAGTAAGCGTTGGGAAATCCAAGAGAAAGCCTTTTTCATCTTCAACCCTACTATTATCACAAATCTGAGAAACTCGTTTGTCCCAAGGTGTTTTGGGAATAAGCCAACTCCTAGTTTCACTTTGAAGCTAGTGAGAATTAGTTCTTATCTTTACAATGTTCATGTTTCACTTTGAAGCTCATGAGAATTAGTTTTTATCTTAGCAATGTTCATTTTCTTCTTAGCACTAGTTAAGAGAAAAAGATAATTATGGTTTTGGAAATTGGAGCTGATCACCTCCTTATAATACCTTAGCTTCATTTTTTCCTCAAACTCCTTATTGTCTCACATCTTATCCTCAAGTTTGGAAGTAATAATATTTTTAATATTATCCTTATTCTTCAAGATCATCTCCTCCTTTACCCCCCCTTTACCCCCCAATGGTCTACCTAAGACTAGGAATCCTTATTCCTGCCTCGCTTGAAATAATGACTATGACTAGGGAAAGGTTGGATTCAATCAGGAGGATAGGGTAGGGAGTATTTCCTTTAATCTTGAGGTTGTAGGTTATTAATTTCTTTTGGATTAGCTCAATCTTCTTCCACAATTCTCTAGATATACTGCAACCCTAAACCTCACATCCATATAAAATAACAGGGTCGACGAGAGTCTCAAAGAGGATTTTTTTTTACTCCATGCCTAAAGATATGTCAAATGACAATTGTTTTCAAGCCCATAATAAGCTTTCTAGCCTCCAATTACCCTTTTCTCAATGATATGATTCCAATTGAGCTCATGCTGAATGTTGATTCCCAAATATTCGTGTGATGAAACTTCCTCCAAGTAGTTATTATCATAAATGAAATAGTATCATAGTTGATATTTATGGATGTAATTATCATGACTTTAGTCTTGTGAGTTTTAACAAATCATACCCATCTTGGAGTAGTAATCGTGGAGGATTCTAAGTTGTTTATCTAGATCATCAAGGGTGCTAGCTAAAAGAATGATATGACCAACATAAAGGATAAAAGTAATGACCATACCGATAAGCCTGGGACCATCACATCTTGCAACTTCTAAACATTCTTCTAACTTATCAATATAAATGCTAATAAAAATATGGAATAATAGTAAACCCCTTCTTAGCATGCAGAATCTTTTTTTCCTCTACATCAATCCAATCGTGTTTCTTCTATCCACACTTCTCTAACCGGTGTTTTCATTTTATTTTTATTAAACCAAAAACCTTATTTCCTTTCACACGAGGGGCCCCTTTACTTCCATCCAAGCCCTCTTCCTTTGTTGTGTGCGCTGGCCATGTTTCTCGAAAAAAGAAGACCCGGATAATCTTTCATGGCTTTTACTTTGGTTCCCTAGTAGGTGGAGCAATAATTTTCAATGAGTTTGAAACTCCTCATATACCGGTGTAATTACTATCCAATCTCGTCCCTCGTCGTCATTTTATTTTACTTTTGAAGGAAATATTACTTTCTTATAGAGTTCAATTGGGATTTCATATATATGGTATTTGTGGCTCTTTTTAACCTCCATTCCAATGGTCCCAACGGATTCGATTGAGACCTTCTTTTTCTTTTTACAAAACCTGGCACTAATTTAAATTTATGAGGAGTACGAATTCTTACCCGAGCAAGTCGGGGAGGTCAGACCTGACTTGTGGTTGGCAGTTAGCCTTTCTCCTATCGCCAAATCCACACAGCCGCTTCCTCCAACTTCTGACTAGCCACCGGGCCCACGGTGCAAGGTTAGAGACAGACTGAATTTACAAACTTCTTGTGGCACGGAAGAGGAATCAGAGCCAACCTCTGACTGTTGGCTATCTCCGCTATTCTCAATTTGTGTTGGATCGCTTTGCATTAACAATACATTCTGTTGTAACATGGACCTTGCACTAAATGATTGGAGCCTACAGGACTTCGCTCAATTTCTCGCATACAAACCTATCAGTTTATACAAGACTTACCAATAGTCCAATGACTCGCTAGGGATATTTGTTGTCAAAACTTGGTCTCACGCACCCTCATTTATCTTTTCCCAAAGTTGAGTAATGCACGGAAATAAAACATATGGCGACCCTCCCAGAACTAATCAATGTTTGTTATATTGGGTACAGGAGCTCCTTTTTCATTTACCATAAATAATTTGTCTCCATTGGACTCTTACAACCCTATGCCAACACAATTATTTATGGTCCAAACGAAATGCTATATTCTCAATCGATCTGCCAATAATCATTAATAACGTTGACCCTGTAGTTATCAAAGTTTTATAATTTTCACATATCCTCCTCTGTTGTCTGCGTCATTCTACCAAACCAAAGGCACATACTCTTCTAACAGGCTCAACGCACATTTCAGAAAAGACATAAAAACAAAACAACCATATCAATTCGATTAAAAAAAATATTTACAAAGGAAGTGTAGTGACTTGATTCTCGAGCTCTTCTACTCAAAACTCATATTTGATCTAATTGTACAAATACAATTCCCATTTACGGGGATAATATCTCTCCATAACAAGAAAATAAACACCTATCCAAAAACTAAAAATCTTTGTACCTCTATTTTATACAAATAAATTGAAGAAAATAAGATCTATGTCAGGCCAGCAGTAACTCTCCAATAGGCAGTAAAACTGATTCAATTCATTTCATTAGGTAGGCTATTGTTATATACAAAAGGGTGTGACTGCTCAGTTCATCTTCTGACTGTTCACATTCCTAATTTAACTATTTACATAAATTCACCAAATCGTGAGGATTAGGTGTCAACATTCTCCCCCTTAATCTGAAGGGATGTTAGTGAGTCCAAGCATCGTTCTGAATCTTTCAAGTTTTTTCTTCCAATCACTTTGGTGAAGATGTCTGCAATTTGCTCATTTGTGGAACAATGACGGAGATGGATTGTTTTGGCCTTAACATGATGTCGGATCAGATGATATTTAGTATTGATGTGCTTTGTTCGATCATGAAACTTTGGGTTCTTGGCCAACTTTATTGCAGAGGTGTTGTCAATCATGAGTGGAGTTGATTGTACTTGTTTTACCTGCAAATCTTCAAGAATTTTCCTGAGCCACACAATTTCTTTTATTGCTTCAGCTGCTGCCACGTATTCTGCTTCTATTGTGGAATATGCTGGAACTGATTGTTTGCGTGATCTCTAGGAGACATATCCTAATCCAAGACTCATAGCATATCCTGAAGTTGATACCCCAGTTTCTTTGTCACCATTGAAGTCTGAATCAGAGTATCCAATCAAGCTGAAGTCGTCCACCTGTGCATATTTGATTCCGAAGTCTTGAGTTCCATTCAAGTACCTTAGAACTCTTTTTGCAGCAGACCAATGTCCCTCACAAGGCTTTTGCATAAACCTAGAGAGGATTCCAATAGCAAATGAAATGTCTGGTATGGTAGTAGTTAGGTAGTTGAGACTTCCTACAAGCTGTCTATACTTTGTTGCATCCTCAAATTCTTTTCCTTCAATAAATGTGAGCTTTAAGTTTTGTTCCATTGGAGTAGTAAGAGGATTTCACTCTGTCATGCCAAACTTGATCAACAGATCTCCAATGTATTTCTTTTGAGAAAGAAATATGGACTTTGGATGTTGGGTTACTTCAATGCCAAGATAGTAATGAACATAGCCCAAATCAGTCATTTCAAAACTTTTCCCCAATTCCTTCTTTATAGATGCAATATAGCTTTCATTGTTCCCTGTCATCAAAAGATCACCTACATATACCACAAGATATACAACTTTTTTGCCAACTTTCTTGACAAATAAAGTTGCATCATCAAGATCAAAATGTTTGAAATTGAGTTTCAGAAGATGCTCAGTCAGTTTTTCATACCAGGCTAGCGGTGCTTGTTTAAGGCCATACAAGGAATTCACAAGTATGCATACTTTATGTTCATGTCCTTTCACAACAAATCCTTCAAGCTGGGACATAAAAACATTCTCTTTTAGATCTGCATTCAAGAAAGCAGTTTTTACATCCATTTGATGGACTTTCCAACCGTTCTGAGCTACTAATGCAAAGAGTGTCTGGATGGTAGCTCATTTTTCTATGGGGGCAAAAGTCTCCTCATAATCAACGCCTTCCTTCTATGCAAAACCTTTTGCCACAAGCCTAGCTTTGTGCTTGTCAAGTGAGCCATAAGCTTTATACTTGTTCTTGTAGACCCACTTGCAACCAATTGGTTTGGTTCCTAATGGAGGATCAACCAGCTTCCAAGTGTCGTTCTTTATGAGGGCATCATACTCCTTTTGCATCGCTTCTTTCAATTCATCATGAGAAGTAGCTTCTTTGAAAGAAGTTGGTTCAAAATCTGTAGACAAGTTCAATTCACAATCATAAGAAACACCCATATCAACAGGTGAATTAGAGTCATCTACATCACCTCCATTTTGCCGGTTTGAATTTTTGGTTCCTGTCTTTCCAACTTCATCAGGATGAACACTTTCAAGTGTCTTTGTCACCCACTTTGGGGGACTTTTTTTAGATGGTCCAGGCTACTCCTTTGATTGAGTTGGGACTGAATCAAGATTGAGTCTCCCAATTCTATCAATTACATCACTTAAAGCATCATCCATTGTTGGAGTTTCATGCGAGGGAGAGTGTTCTTCAGAAGAAGATTCCACATGTTGATCTAGTATAGGAATCCCCCCTTTGAGATGTGGAATCTGATTATCAAATTCTTGAAATGATTTTGCTTTTTTGAATCTATCCAAGCGATTAAGTTGTCGCTCAACAACATTGTTAGTTTTGGATGATTCAAGGAAAATTAAATCTCTAGATACAACAAATTTCTTAGTTACTTCATCATAGAGGCGGTATGCTTTGGAGGTGTTTGAATATCCCAGGAAGATACACTTACGACTTCTAGCACCAAGTTTGTTTCTATGTACCTTTGGTATCAAAGAATAACAGGTGGAACCAAAGACCCTGAGATGCTTTACTGAAGGAACATGTCCATACCACATTTCATATGGAGTCTTGTTTCTTATAGCATTAGATGGACATCTATTTTTTATATATGTAGCACATAGAACAGCATCAGCCCAAAACATTATCTTTACATTT
>APFE030399054.1:0-14470 GCA_000404065.3 Pinus taeda
GTACTGGCTATAGAGTCTCGCTATGCAGAGTATGTAGCTAGCCTCCTTCCTGCCCCCTACCACGGGCATTTCTACAAGGAAATGATTATTCTGGGGTTACTTCTAGGTGTGGAGATTAACCGTACGACAAGATTATAGGTTGAAGGTTACATGTCCTTCTGACATATCGAATGGCCTACAAAACATAGAGGAATAGGGTAAAACATAAGGAATATGACCTTGTTGCTGCGGGGATGGTAAGCTAGATCACATTGTGCACACCTTCATATGTAGTATTTCAGATCCTACAGTATATTAATTGAAAGGCCATACCTGGAATTGGAGGTGGGATTCGCAATAATGATTTCATTTCTTTAGCCAGCGTTAACAACAACCTCAATGACCTGCATCATTCAAACAATTTTCTGCAAACATCAGCAAGAAAATGGCTATTGAATAATTTATAATCAAGAAAAAACAAGGCAATGAAATAGAATTGCATACAGAAATAGACTTTGATGGCATGCATACCATACTGAAAGAGGATCATTGATCTGCATGCATACCATACTGAAAGAGGATCATTGATCTGCATGAACCCAAAAATTGCAAACCACCCTCCTCTATCTACCAGACATGACTGGCTACTGCCTCACACACAGACCGACACATACCCATACTCAAACCACAGACATAAACTTACTGACCTCTGACTCAAACCACACAGACCAGCACACAATTTGAACATAGATGGATAGAGGAGGATGAAAATGCTGTAAAATGAAATTCGAAAATCATATATATAGCCATTTACCAAGTTCGTTGAACGGCTATATATTTCCAGCGCTTGCCTCATCTGGAACCGTCCGCCGGATATATGCATTTCCGGTGTGGTTTGAACGTTTGATCAACTCATCTGGAACAGTCCGCCGGATATATCTATTTCCCGTGTGGTTTGAACGTTGGAGGAGTGTAATACAAACACAATTGGCATTATGGGAGCGTAAGATGCTTCTTCATTGTCAGAGAATATAACAAACTTGCCGCTCACAAACTCACGCGCACTACTTGGATTCTACATTCAAATTGGTTTGAACGCGCCCACTACTTAGGCATACCTTACCTGTCACACACGCGTGGCACCCAAATTGGTTTGAACAGTCTATTTCCGGTATGGTTTGAACGTTGGAGGAGTGTAATACAAGCCCAAGTTGCATAATGGGAGTCTAACATGCTTCTTAATTGTCAGAAAAAATAACGCACAATGATGCTTCCTCTCACAAACGCACGCCCACTCCCGTAAATTGCGCTTTCGCTATACTTCTGGATGATTCCTGTACTCACTGTTATTAGTCCCTCCTGCTACCTTCCACAACGAGGTTTTAATTGACTAATAAAAATATAAGCTAAATTATGTTACTAATCGTATAACGTAAACGGCTGGGCTTTAATAATACTTAGCAGGCATCACGCATCGAATATGAACGGCATAGTACAGACTGGATAGTGGCTCGATCTTTTAAAATTAATCAGCGATAGAAAACATCGAATGCTTACAGATATTATAATAATACATATAATTTTGATTTTATCACGAATTATTTCATTAATAAATTATTATATTTTTGTAATATCAAGGATATTATACATCTACTCTCATAAATCCAATCTCATCAGAATCCTTTTCATCATTACCACTGTATTCTCGCAACCGTGAAATCAGGAAAATAAACTTAATTTCGCCCAATAGTAACCTTAATTTAAGGAAATATATGTAATTTTTTTGAACAGAATTATCAACAAACTTCCTGCCATTCATGTCCTCACCTGTGTTAAAAATTTATTTAATTTTTATGTTTTACTGATAATAATATTATTTTTAATATATAAATATGAAATATAAATATAATTTATAATTAGAAACTAAAAAATTTATATCAAATATATAATATCTTTTGCTTGCAAATTGTATTTTTATGGCACCGTTAGTTCAGCCGATCTATTTGACTATTATCCTAACAGTTTGCCCTTACAAATTACAAGATTTCAATGATTGAGATCTTGGGGCAGTTGGATTAGTACTTGCCATTTTAAGCTTTGAAGCCATTTCCTTTCCAGTAACAATCCGCCCTCGTAGCATTATTCACTGATGCCCAACAAGTTTGCATTCAGAAGCTAAACATGTTTTTAATCTTTTTATACATTAAATTTCATATATATAATTTTATGTTAAACTTATTTATGGATTAATTGAAAAATAGTTTCAAATTAATTTAAAAAATTTATTTAAAATCGCTAATATAAAAGTGTTTGTGTTTGAAAAATATTTTTATTAATAGTTATTTATATTTTTATTTATTCAAAGAAATTAATTATATATATTATCTACTATCTATATATAGATTTTAAAATTTGATTAAATGGGAAAAATTTAAAGTTATTAATTCATTCTTATATAAAATATTAGAACTAAAACTAAGAGGCATAACCATTGGGTAGTCACCAAATTCCATGTGATAATCACTTTTATGATCTAAGGAATCTTCAAATTTGTGAAAAACACTAAACATTAAGGTCTATGGGTAAAGTTTCTATCAAAATTACTTAGAAATTTTCAATTAATTTTACTAAAAAACTTAAAAGCACCCTAGTCCCACTTATCTTAACTTCCTTTCAAATAAGTAATTTATTTTTCAAAAAAATATACATATAATTATCATTAAATAAACTATTATTAAATACCATAATTAGTGGGTAGTCTAAACCTTATAGATTATTGGTTATCAAACCAAAAAAAAACAAACATAAAATATTATAAATAGTGAGTGCTCTAAAACTTTAACGTAATTAATTATTAAACAAAAATAAAAAATAACTATCAATAAATACTATAATTAATATCTCTAAATTTTAAATCATAATGAAGAAAAATAATAATTTAACTACCTTATCTACAAACTCCACCTCCACCAGACCAGATCAATTCCTTACCCTAATACAAATAGATGCTAATTTTTAAAGTGGCCTTTTGCCAAGCCCCTTAAGCATATTCCAAGAGTGTCCTAACAAATATAACAAAAAATTCTAATAGTTTCCTAACAAATATAACAAAAATCTCCCTACCATACTATGATGATAAATAATTATTAACCGTTGGAGCATGAACAACATTCTCATTACGAATATAATTATGTAAATTAGACATAGTTTTAGATTTTTATGGTGCATTTGATTGATTGAATAGTTTATAATTTTTTAATTAAGTTAGTTTGTAAATTAAATAATTAGTAAATGTTTATACTTATTATAATATTTGATTGTTATACATTATATGATTAAAGAAAAATAAAAATTATTTAAATTATAATTGTATTTTAATTTAATATTATTATTAATTAAAAAAACTAATATACAAGTGAATCATTTATATGTATTTATACATAAAAAATATGGAGTAAAATTCTTAATTATAAATATTTATTTTAATTTTATAATGAGAATTCTCAATATATATATACATTTTGTTGCAATATCATAGCTCTTTAATACCATATGCTCAAAAATCATAACTCACTTAATATGACATTTGTTGATATGATGTTTTTTAGTTATTTAATTTAATTAAAAGAACATAGAAACATCTCAACCTTTCATTTCTGTAGGCTAAGAAGAATATTTTAAAATGTTATGTCAAGGTTAAATCCCATGATATTTTTTAAGTCAAACAATTTAATTAAAAGAACAAAAAGAACATAAGGAAATTTCAACCCATGTGTATATGCATTATTTTAGAATATAATGTGGAGGTTAAATCTGCACCATCTACATACTAATTAGTACTCATTAAATTAGAACTATAGAAACCCTATTCCAAGATAAAAATATCTTTTGGCATAATTATATTTAATCTATTTCGTAAAACATAAATTCATATAACTATTGCTCTTTAATAGTAGTTTTTAACATACTTATCAATATTAGCTTTTAGTATGCATTTTTTTGATGCTTTTGTATTCCTCTTACAATGTGCTTTCTAGGCTTTTCTTTTTGGTATATGCACAGTATCTAGCTTACCACCTTTCTTCTTAGTCTACCCCCTGCATAATATATTGCTTTAGAAGATTGTTGAACTGTGAGTCATGATGATTCACCATACCAGGTCAAATTAAATAAATACACGAGTTCATCAATGAAACTAATTTTCATCTTTTTAGATATGTGAAAGTCATGATTGGGTCTAACATCTTCTCCACGATAGATGGAATAAACAAATTAGGCAATGGGTTTATAGTTAACTGAGCCTTGGCCCAAGTGGATAAAGAATCCCACAATCTAATGGAACACGTTTAGAAAAATTCCCATAATAAGCTTAGGTGTTTTTTATTATTATAGTAGTGTAAACCTATATTAACTTTTTCTTTTCATTTATAATACAAAAGTAGAAAACTTAGTAGGGATAAATATTCATGGAAAGCCCACTAAGGCCAAAGAATATTA
Organism: Pinus taeda; assembly: GCA_000404065.3. Taxonomy (NCBI): domain Eukaryota; kingdom Viridiplantae; phylum Streptophyta; class Pinopsida; order Pinales; family Pinaceae; genus Pinus; species Pinus taeda. Next base: position 4,477 of record APFE030399054.1, read on the forward strand.
TATCACAAACATATAATGTATGAAATATACATGGACACAGATTCTGGGGAATTTTTTTTAGAAAAGAGGTCACTCGTTTTAGGTTAAATGTTAAAAAACATGTTATAGATCATTAAATGTTTCCAATACCATAAAATCCAAGACAAAATAGATGGAGATTTGAATTAAAAAAAAAAAAAAAGATGGAATTTAAATTCCTCATTCTGGTTCAAGTTCTTCAACCTTCACTTCAAATCCAAGAATTTACTAAAATAAATGACCTCTATATAGGCTCTCTATGTAATATAAGTGTTGCTCCTGTAGAGGGTCTAGAATCGGTAACTTTAGGGGCTGTAATTTCTCGATCGATCTGGAGCATCTGACTCTCTAAAGACTCACACAATCATAAGCATCATGATCTAGCTCTCAAGCATCTGACACTTTGGGGCTTTATGGATTACTCAAGTATGCATAATGTGGATCTCAATAAACAAGGGGCTAGGTATATGTGTAACTATGTGAAGGACCGACAGTAAGGGAATGGAGAAGACATTCTTCTAATTCTATGTTCCTATCAATGCTATGGATCCCATCATTGGGTAGGAGGTGGCATCTCTCTGTTCAACTTTGAATTTAGACTAAGTTAATTTAAGTTTGAATTGTTTAAAGCCTAGAAAATAAATAGGTAGGGCCATTTATACAGGATGCATGTTTTCCCCTTTCTAAAATAAATGACTGAACCTCAAAAAATATTTATTTTTTCCTATAAGAAGAGAAGGGCCATCGACAAAGATATATGAACCCCAAAAGACAAAGAGACCATGGAAGTGTGCAAGTCAAAATGCAACTACTATTTACTTTCATGCATAATAATGATTGTGTGCAGCTTGTCACTTATGCCACAATCCTTGGTAAGAAAACTGTTTAATCATGGCTATCCCATGCTTTGAATTTTATGTTTATAGTTAGAGAATAAAATATGACCAAACAGTTTAATCTTAGCAGATCATTAGATAGGTGGCGAAAATAAAAGGAGCTCATCAGTTTGATCTGAGCCCTTGGATGATATAATGTTAGAATTAGATAGTCTACTTCGTAAAAGAAAAATGATTGATAAGGGTTTGCTAGCCTAAATGCACCCAAATAAAATGAAGAAAAAATGGTAGGGTAAGCGAATGATTAAGTAGAAGAAAGGTTGCAGAAATATCAAGTGAACACACAAAAAACACTTATGTCATGTTTAAATGTATATTTCAAATGTACATAAGCAATGAACAAAGCAAGGACATGGTTCACAACATGGTTTATTTAACATTCCCCCCAGTCATTTTACCCCCTCTACTTTCTAATTCCCCATAAATAAAGTTCTAAGCACTCAAATCCTTTAGGTCAAAGACGCTGAGAGCATTTCTCTAACTTTTGGAGGGACTGGATGCTCAGCTTAATGAGTTATGGATGCAAGTATTAGAATCCCCTTCATAAACATCATCCTCCATTTCCCCTCATTATCCTAAGAAAATCCCTTTTCTTAAGGTTTAAAGACCTTTTTACCAAGGAAAACAATACCCCCCAATGTAAATCCCTTTTGCACAAAAAACCCACAAAAAATCCTTCTTTCCTAAGTATAAATCAAAATGCGCAATCACATACACTTTACCCCTTTTTTAGGAAAACCCACTTTGCCATCGCTTTCATATGAATTAACTAAGATTATTATATAAACCCATTATAAACCTTTTCCCGTAAATAATTAAAACCCTATATAAAGTACCCCAACCCATTAGTTTTAATAAAAACTAATATAAAATACCCCTTATCCCGACATAACTTCACTTAATTTACCTAACCACGGTAAAACCTAAGTTAATCCCGCATTGGCCTCACCTGACTCTCTAAACACACGATTAAGCGCCACTTGATCGATTATCCCATGATTAATCCTTAAACTAATCCCAAATCACCATGATTAAACCCTTGCCCCCCCCCGCCCCTTCACATTCCCATTCATTCCTTTCGCACAACTTCTCCGCCTGAATACCATCAAATCACAATCACCCAAATCCAATGACTTGAAGCAATATCGGCTGCACCTGATGGATGAATTATAACCACCCAATAAAGTGGCTTTCTCTATACCCTCGATGGCTACGTGTCAAACAATGTATGGCATCGGGTGACCCCTCCCGAAAACCACCCGCACCACAAAGGCAGTGTGATAACCCTCCAAAACCACTTAACACATATTTCATTAAATATGGAATTAAATAGTGGATTTAGAATTTCAAAATAACCAAAAAACCCAATTCTAGTGATGTCCATGTAATAATAGTTTTCCAATTCTAATGGAATATGTGTTACTTCCCCCACTTAACCAAAAAATTGTCAACTTTTCATCGAAAAGTGAAGCTGCCAAAACTAATTATTTCTCCATAAAAGGCTGTGAAGCCCTCTTTTGCCCTTTTTTTATGCATTCTCTTTGTAAACTCTATAAACCATTGCAATCTCTGCAAATACCGAATTTACCCACAAACTACCAAGTCCACTCCAAAAGATGTTTCAGACAACACAACTGACCTTTCAGTCTATACCAGGACTATGCCAACCACTACGGCTACCATGAACCATCATTTTTAAAGCCAATTTCATCCAATTTCAAGTATTTCACCACGAATTACCCCTTACCGCTACTAAATTTCGAAACCTTTAGCTTGTGGAGTGTTTTAATTTAAAATTTTGATTAAGAATACTGCCAAACTCAAGAGCTATTTGCCTAAACCCTCTGAAAGTCCCAGAAACTTTGCTAAAAACCCCCAAATCCTAATTCAAATCCACAAGAACTGAATTATGGCTGCCCCTATCGCCATGGATGTTAGACCCATTACTACTCCACGCTTAGACTTGGAACACCTTCCCCTGGCTGGCAGGGACTTCCAGATCAAAGATACCACTGCCATAGAGCTCCTGCTCAAAATTCATTGCCTAATCAAAGACAAACACTTGAACCATACAGATGATATTGGCCTTTAGGAGTCCAAGTTACCCAGATACTAGTTCCCCCAAGTCCATATCTTTCCAGAAGTTCTTCATATGTGCTATGCATGCTACTTCCCCAGCCATAGATCCATAATGTCTCGTGATGAGAAGGTTCTATTCACTATCACAGTTGAGTCCATTAATGAAATGTTGTAGTTCCAACCAAGGCCAAACCCAACCCCACTCTCAATTGGAGACCTGTTGGACCAGTACCCCAAGATAAGCCCTTCAAGATTGGCCAAGTTCTTCCAAACCTTCATTATAGAGTAAAAACACATCCCTAAGGACCCCCTTCCATATATGTTAGCCATTTTCTCTAAATGGCAATAGAACTGTGACCATGATATCATGTGTTTTGCGTTACACCACAAGTGAATACATTGATGAAATTATTCTTGCTTTCATGTCCATTTATACCCTAGGGTAGCCTCCTACAACTACATATGACTTTGCCAAATTCATAGCTGATAGAATGCATGAGAAGTTCATAACAATAGGAAATGACAAAGTATTCAAATACTCCTCTGTATTGTACCATCTATTTTTGTATTATTAGTCGGATAAGTTTCCTTTCACTCTCTAGAAGCTTGACACTAGGGGCCAGCATAGATCTATCATTTTTTGGACCCCACTCGTCCATGAATTTGGATCACCATATACATACTCAGACTTCATAGATTCTTTTATGTATCTAATCATGACTATGCTCACTGGAAATCCTCCACCTAGGATAAGTCCAGAAATAAAAAGAGTCCTCCAACCTTCCAAGCAAACCAAAGTGGGAGATTGGTACCTTTACCAAAACCACAAAAGTAAGAATATATGGTTGCCTACTTGCACCATATAAATTGCCAAGATACCTTCCTATGAGGTTTCTTACCTTAGAATACCATAGACAAATCATCAATGCAGATGAAGTCAAGTTTTTCATTGCCAAGAAGAAGGCATATTTCAAAATCAAAGACCAATTAGGTCCCTTCATATGCAATTCTAGAGAGGCAGACCTGATCCTACAAAGAATGAATTTCTGAAGGAGTTTTGTATGGAGATATGACCCTTTAGAAGTCATTACCAAGAAGAGGCAAAAGGTCAAGCTAGGGCCTTTTATCCACCACCCCATACCAGAGATAGAGGCATATGCCAATCAGACAAATTGGGTAGAAAATACCTTAGTAGACAGAGACAAAAAATGTAGATGTAGAAAATGTTTTTATTGATTCGGAAAAGCAGCTTGATAAGAGCTCACAGTAAGAGGAAAAGACTCAATCCTGTCACTAAACAGGAAAACACAAAAGAATCAGTGCAGGTGACCACCATAGAAATAGATAGAAGTAGGACCACCACTCCTTCTTCAGACATGCAAGAACCTTCCACTTCACAAACTCAGCTATTGGAAAGGTAGATAAGTTTAGAGGTTCCTTCATGTAGTAGACTTGGTGACAAAGACTAAGACATAAAAGACAGGTATAAAGACATCAAAATGAGGAATGAGAAGCTCAAAGCCCAAACATATGCTCAATACCTAAAGCTCACTTCCACAAATCAAACAAGGCTAATGTTAGCTTTTGACATCAAGGAGGGAAAGCTTCAAAGGTCCTTTCTCAAACCAACAGCACAACAACCCAAGACATCTTCAAACTTCAAGAGGGTGAACTTTGAAGTATTGGCTAGGATATCCATCCCGTAGACCAAATAGAATTGAATAAATGGGCTAGGGAGATGATATAGTCCACCGTGATAGGTAAAGCCATAGCTGCCCATCAATTGTAAAACTCATTAACCAACATCTCATCTCAATATAAGTTCGAGAAGGCCTCCTCACAAGCCAAGGATATTAGGATCAAGTCCTTAGAGGACTTAGTGATTGAATTGAGACACGATCCCAAAGATATTAAAGCTACAGAGTAGCTTATAAAGAAGAAAAATGATGATATTGCTGCACTTAAGAAGCAATTAAAAATACCCCAACTGCAACATTCTGAAACTCTTGAAGTCTTAGAGAGCCAAACCAGACATGAGGAGTTGATGGACTTAGTCCTAAAGCTTAATGTTCAGTTAAAGGAGACAAAAAAGGAGTTGGAAACTTTAATTCAATCAAAGCAAAGTGACTTGGCCACAACTTCTACAAATGTCATCCCTACAGTATCTGCAGCAGTCCCTTTCACACTAGCAACTTCACAAGCACATACACCTCCACTTGCCACAACATTGCCAGTCACAACAAAATCTACAACAATAGGTGAATCAAGAGAAAAAGTAGCAAAATTAGTCAAAGTCGTGGAAGAAATGTCTATCTAGGCTACAAAAATGAATAGACTAAGAGAAAGGGTGGCAAGTTTAGAAACTGACTACAAACTTGCCCAACTTAAGCAAAAGGAAGAGGCACAAAAGGGCCAAAGAATGAATGAAAGAATCAAAGTCATAGAGAAAGACTTAACACTGGAGAAACCCCTTGGGCAAGCCAAGGAACTATTATAGGCCAATATCATTTACTTTGTCGATGATATTTGGCCATCTATTCAAGTTATTTTTTGTTATATAGAATTGATAAATATAGCTACAGAAGCTATCCAAAAGGTCAAAGAGGAATTAGGAGACATGCCTGAGGATGCCAATAGACTCATCCACCTCCTCAACAACAAAAATAGGTATGAGCTTCATGAGCTAGATATAGAAGATAGAATTGAGACCATTTTGGAAATAAGGAAGGTCCTTTCCAAAAGGAACCTAATGCTTAACTTAGAACAAAAATGCCACAACATGCAAGTAGCCATTGATAGATTCATGGCTAACTTCCAAATTTTGAGGGAGAAAGGACTACCCAGTCCATTGGTTATCAATGACAAACTTATGACACAACGAGACTATGATAAGAGACTTAGATAGTTGGCCAAAGAACAAGCTAGCACTTTATCATTAAAAGCCCTGCCAACAAGAAAAGTTTTGCATAATACATTTGAGAACCTTTTTTTCCTCCAACACGAGGTAAAACATTTGTTCATCACCAAGCCCAATTTTTCCAAGTATACCAAGGTTGATGAGATATACAGACAAATGATGAATTTCAAGTTACCTGATGCTGAATGGTGGGAAAAGATCACTAATTTACTGTGAGAAATTTACAGTGAAAAGGTTACTGCATAGTAAAAGTAGACATCCAAGTCAACAGATGAAGATAGGTCAACATGGTTAAAGAGTATCAGCACCAAAGAGTATCAAGTGAAAGATAAAGGTTAAAGAAGATTCCAGCATAGAAGACCACTAAAACAAGCCAACATAAAAGGCTTAAACCCAAACATAAAGCCAACAACACCACAATAAAAGGGACAACATGAAGCAGTTCAATACCTCTATCTTCTAGCAAGAAGATGTTTTGTATTTCCTAGATTAAATCTCAAGTTAGTTTGAGATATTTTGTAATAAACTTTTGTAAAAATACTTCATAAATCGAAGTATGTAGGGTGGATTCTTGTACATTTCTATAGACTTCTTGATCTAAAAATTGTAAATCTTTGGAGCATTTACTAAACCAGCAAGCTGGATTAATGAATAAAGACTAGATATTTCAAAGGATTCATGTGTTGAGTGGAGTGTAAACAAGTATTCTCTCATGTTTTGTTATCTTCTTTAAAGTTTTCCATTATGTTTATCTAAATATAAATGCTATAACATGGAATAATATTTTAGAATTTCCTTAATTGCACTCTATTTTAACTGTTAGGCATTTAAATGTTTTCAACTCATATCTAAGTTAAGGAATTCTTAATTTCTCCTTAGTTTAGGTTTTCTCTCTTTAATCTATAGCAAAGGATACTTAATTTCCCTTTGTTTTCGATTACCTCCTTTTCCTCATTTAAATCCCAGTTTGAGAATTCTTAATTTCTCTCTCACCTAGGTTCAAACAATTTCACCCCTCTGCTCCAAAGACCTACACTTTACTCTACTATCTTGCCCTTTGAGCATTCTTTTTAGTGATTTAATCCTAGCTCTGCTGGCCTTCTATTGACTCCATAGACCAGTGGTCCAAATACATCATTTTATCCATCTGTTTTAAGGATTCCACCATCCAAATCTACAATACAAATCAAAAACCCACCTAAACCTTCAGAACTAGCATAAAATCCCAACAAGTAAAGCTACATTACATAGAGAGAGCCCCCTTGGAGCCATAGGTTGGCTAGAGCCTATGCTTAAAAGTTGATTTGTGGTTGCCTCAACCATTTTCATTCTTGTGATAGCATCTAGAGAAAATTCTGGGTGATAAAAGTGTCCACCAATCGACCCGCAAGCATCCTTAGTTCCCTTTCACCTCACCAACTCTACAACTCTAACCCTACATCCACCTTCATTGACCTTAATGCCGAGCCTCCATCCATCCATCCTATTTTTCCCATTGATGAAGAACAACCCTTATCCCTGTATTTAGCCTTCGAGGAGACGCCCCATTCATCAGAAGAAACCTTATCAGACCATACTGATTCACCTACTATCACTGATGAGCTAGGAGATATGGAAACTAACTCTTCTTTTGTCACTTCTCTATTTTTCCTAACACTGTCATTCCCCCACCATCAATTTCTCCTCCTCTTACTACTACTTCACCTCATCCATCTTCTTCTACCACTTCATTCATTTATGCCGAGCAAGTGGCTAATTTATGAAAGACCCCTAACAATGTCATCGAGTGGTCTCCCTTGCCTCCCAACAACATGACCTCATTACTTTTATTCTGATCCCTATTCTTCATAGAGTTGCACATAATCAAAAAGTTAATATATAGAGAGAATATTCATCACAAGACCAGCCATAGTTCTTATTTGCTAGTGGCCAACCACTGCAATCGTGACTTCCACCACCAGATACCATTTCAATACACACCCTTAGCATCTGGTCTTCACCACAACTGTTCCAGTTCATTCACACTTTTGTGTCTCAGTTGGAGAGTCATCTTGTTTAGGCTGAGACTTGATGCGTATATCTTCAAGCTACTTGTGAATAATGGGAACACTAACTCCATGATGTCGCTACCATATAAACTTAGTTGTGCCTTGAGAAAGATGCAGTATAAACTCAAGTAAAGGATGTCCATTCCAAATTGCAATCAATGTGGCCTACACTTACACCTTTGGTTGAAGAGTTGCCTGAATATTTTGCCACCTATTCCCCTACCAAATGTTTCACTTTTGTTGAAGCAACGTATAACTAAAGTGTTGCCCATAACCTTGCATTCTAGGATACTATCACTACTATTAGATCCATAAGAGCTATTTAAGAACTAGATCACCAATAAAGTTCAGGTAGTCACCTTTGTCCTAGACATTTTTCCATAGGTTATGTAGGAGTTGCAATATATGTTCAGTCAAATTTCCCACTGTAGTGGTGTTCTGGCGAAGAAGAATAAAGTTATTGATCGCTTGTGTGAGAATGTCAAGAACCTCTTCTGCAAGCGATGATGACCTCTGATCTGACATTGAAGACACAAATCTTGGATAAAGCCAACATATTATATGCTCGTATTAATTAGTTGGAATACGTGTCACAGGGGACTAAATGTGTTCTTCATGACCTCTACCCAGAAGCACAAAGACACTTTCTCACTTTGAACACACTATCTACTCTTGTTGATCAACAACTCTAGGTAATTGTATAGTTGCAACCGATTGATCTTAGTGCACAGACAGTCGAATAATTTTCAATCAAAGTGTCTACACTATTGGACTCATGGAACTCATATGTTTCTGCATGCACAACATTTAAGGATTCATCTCTTCAAACTATTCCAAAGTTGGGTCATTCATTTGGAGGTATCGTAGTTGATCTGCGAAGAAGCCAACCTGCATAGAGTTTGGAAGCAGTGGAAACAACATAATGCCTTGAGGGTGAGACAATGGATTGTGGTGGGGGTATGTTGGGTCCTTCATTTTTAAAGGAGTAAAAGTTGTGGACGAAATTTTGGACTAAGTTGCCTAAAGAAGAGCACTAGAAAATCAAAGAGGCTGTGCAATATTTGTTTTGGGATTTACACAGTGGATAATAAGGGCGTCCACCAAAGAAGATGGAGCCGATTTTGATAAGGTCAAACAAATAACCAAGGTAACGACCCCAGGTATTGTAAACCATGGATCAAGCAAGCGAGGGACTGAAGACTAGATTAAGCGAGCGCGACTATAAAAGAAGACAAAAGGTAGTGAGAAACAAGTTAGATGATGCCACAAAGTTTAGATCATATTGCAAGCTTAGACAATGTTTTATAGTTTGGATTGCATTGCAAAGTCTTGATTTTTTTGTAATGTTTGGAACGTAAGTTGTATGAGAAAAAGACTGCTTACGGGTAGATTTGAACATGTAATGACCTATTTTGATACTTATTTTGAATTTTAATAAATGTGCACAAGCTTGTAATGTACTGCAAGATGCAATGGAGAGATGGTATTGTAATTGGTCTCTGATGTTTTAATAATAAAAGGAGAATGATAGTTCTACTACATGTTTATGTATTTTTCGCCCCAGTTAAAAATTATTTGCATATAGTTACTTTCTATTAAATGTATAAGTTAAATAGTTGCGAATGAATGTATAAATGGTTGTGCAAGCTGTTTAGATAGATAAATCCAGATCCCTTAGATATTTTTATGGTTGTGCCTCACCTCAGGTGAGATGCTCCTTTGATTCAAGGGAGTGAAAATGTTGACGAAGTGCTAGACTATGCAGAAACCTTTGTTGGTAACCTAGGTTGAACCTAGGGTCAAACTTCAATTAAAATTTTCCACCAAAAAATAATATTAGAAAATATTACAATAATCATTTTCATACATTTGTCGATATTAAAATATTTAATAAATATGTATGTAGAACTTCATAAAATTTAGCAGAAAAATTGTTATGATGAGGCAATTCTATTTTCACACAATCAACAGGGTATCATACACCAATTTCATTTCGATCTTCGTTGTGACATTAAAGTTAAATTATTATTATTATT
>APFE030399060.1:2065-86100 GCA_000404065.3 Pinus taeda
GCAAATTTTGATTTGGAAACATACCTTGAGGTGCTAGCCTTGGCTGCCATGGTCTCTTTGTGCCCATGTAATACATGTTTTCCATCTCTGCATTAGCTGCCATATTACAGTTCTGCAAAACCTTAACTTTAGGAAAGTTAAATATATCATGATGTTCAGTACAGAAAGCACAAACTTGGATGTTTTCTAGTGGGCAGTCTTTTAATGCATGTTTCTTCCGACACTTTGGGCAGAAAATAGCCATTATCTGATCTTCAGCTTCTTGTTTCTTTTTAGCTTTTAGAGTGTCGATTTGGTTCCCTAGCGTGCTTAACAGATCTGTTTTAAACTCTTCTAACAGATTCCCTATTTCATCCCTTGTGACACTTGCTGAGGCAGATTTTGTGACTTTGGATGACAGGGTTCTTTTTCCCATTTTAGCTTTGCTCCTTGTATACTTTTCGCATAAGTCAGCGATTTATTCAAAGGGTAAAATAGAAATCTCACCTTGCCCATAAAGTTAAGGTCATCCATGTATTCCTCTCAGATTCCTTTCAAGAATATTGTGCGGATCAGATCAAGAGGCATAGTTCGGTGTTTGGATTTTTGTAAGTTGTAGACAAAACGTTCTAAGTATTCCTCTAAGGTTTCATCCTCTTGTTGGCTCATTCTAAAGATGTCATCTTTAGAGTCTTTGGATCTACAGTAAGGTTGATATTTCCTTAGAAATACGCTTCTCATGCCATCCCAATCAACTATAGCATGCTCACCAAGCCTCATGAACCATCTTAAGGCTGATGCCTTTAATGTCGCTGGGAAGAGTCTAAGCCTATGGGCATCATCCGTATAGCCATATGTTCGACATACAATGTCAAACTCGAACAAGAATGAGTCCGGATCTTCTGAAGCCATACCATAGAAGTTAGGTAGCACGGATGGAGGTATGTTCTTCATTTTGATCTCATCATCTTCTTGTGGTTCATGTATAGGAAAAGGAAAAGTTGACTCTTCTTCGTCTCTATGTCCTTGATGTGGTACTGATCCATCTCCTTCCTCAACCATTCTAATAGGTTTCTCTGTACCAGAGTCGCTTGCGTTAAAGAGGAGATTAAAGAAAGATTGTTCAGTCACTGTGCTACTTTCTCCTTGTGTGGAAGACCTAGGAAAGTACTTCTTCTGCGATTTATGTGTTAATAAAGTTTGCCTTTCGATGAGAGTAAGTCTCTGTCCTGACTTTTGTTTATCCTTTAATGCTTGTATGATGACCTCCTCAGCTGGTGTTGAATTCCTTAAAGAGTCTGCTCCTGATGATGATGGGTTAGTTTTTGAATGGCGGGGGGTTTTTATAAATCTACCCTGACTGTCTCTAAATCTAGGCATAAATGAACATGATTTCTAACTGTGTTTTTGTTTATTTTTGTTTATTGAATTTTTTTTTCTTTTTAAATCCTTTAAGTACGCCTCCCCGGCATTGGCACCAAAACATAGTGTCCTATCTAGGGTGCTAAACTAGGCTATATTTATTATCGACCAGGGTGCGTAGATTTAGAGGCATGCGTCTAAAGTATATAGACATAAAGGATCGTTATCTAAGTCTAATCTACCTAGTTACAACGTTGTCTTTCAATTCATTATCAAACTAAAACGCTATGTATCACTGTAAACCAAGATTTTAATCCCCTTACAGAGACATCATGCATAAAACCCCTGTTCAGCAAATACTCAGCATTCATTAACAGTCATACAAGATAAAAATATATGGAAATTGTAAGCATAAGAGTTCATGACATTGCTCTACAAGACAACAAGGGATCGAATCCCTTACAGGATATGATTCACGATCTCAGTGATGATCTATTCAAGCGCATTCATAAACATAAATCATACGCATATCATAAACATAAACCAATTCTAATCACTGCATATATTTAATACCCTAAACTGTAAATGAAAGAAAACAACAGTATACCATGTTACGCAGGGCCCGTTCGCGTTCCAGAGGTATACTGGACTGTGATCCAACGATTACCAAATCAACGCAACAAAACCGTGACTGTAATGCAAGTCTTTGATATTAAATTCAAAACTCTGTTTTCGAAACAATGATAATGATAACACTGACTGACTTTCCAAAATTGTCTTTACATATGGTTCTACAACCCTCGAAAACAAATGTACATTCATGAGCAGGCTGTTGCCGCTTTTACCATATCGTGACTTTTGAAAATGTTTCTATCCTAAACTGATTTTAAAAAGGAAATAAAACTAAATCGATTTAGAATGCGTGTTGTTGCTGCCTTTGTCGCCAACATGCCATAGTTTGACCTTCGTTGACCGCGCATGTAGGAGGGTCGATTCTGCTGTGGGATAGGTGTTCGTCCATGCTTGGACATTCTGCTTTTCATCCCTACCCTTCACTCTAGCCTAGCTGTCATGCCACATGTCAAACAATAAACCAATTACAGGATGTTGGAACTTCCTGTAGCCATTTTGCCAAAAATTCCTAATTCGTTAACATAAAACTCCTAAATCAATTTCAATGCAATTTAATAACTATAAGACTATTAACTAACCAATTTTCAAGGGATCTGAGAGATATGTGATGAAAAGAGGTAGGCAAATGACATGTTTTGGGAGGAAAAAGGAGGTCATGGAATGGTACCAACAAGGTGGCAAAGTTCCTTGTATGGCATGGCTATCTCCTGCCTCCACATCCTCCTCGTCATCCTCTTCTCCACTGCTCTCAGAGAAGACCTCAATAAAATGTGCTTTGCCAGCAGCACATCTATGTCCTGGTGCCCATGGCTCCTGACAGGTGAAGCACAACTACTTCCTCTTCAGCTCCCTCCTGGCATCGTCATCAAACTGTACTCGTCCTGGAATCCCCTTTGGAGGAGGAATCCTCACATCCTTCCCCTTAGAATAAAAGGGTTGTCTTTGGGGGTAAGGTGTCTGGGTCCTGGGTAAGACATCCTGTAAGTCCTGAGTCCTGCTGACAGCGTCCTGGAGGGTGGCTGGTCTAGTGGATCGGACTAAACCTTGAAGTGGCTCTGCTAACCCCTCAACATACATATAAACCCTCCGTGCCATGGATAGGTCTGGCACCATCATAGAGACCCTCAAGAAATCTGCAATGTAGGTCTCTGGGCCCCTTGTCTGTTTGAGCCTCGTCAGCTCAACAAAATGCTACTCTGGATCCCTCCGATCAAATTGCTCCATCAGTCTTCTGGTAAACTCGGCATATGTCGTCACTGTGGAGTGCCCTAGTGTAACCAACCCATGAAACCACCAATCCTGGGCTTCGCCATCCAAATGCAATGTTGCCACCTTGATGGTCTCTACCTCCAACATTTGGTTAAGCTGGAAATAAATGTCCAGCTTCTCCACCCAAGACTTTGTCGAACTGTTTGATGAGCCATCAAACGTAGGCAAGTGGAATCTACTCGCTGCATGGTGGGTGTCGCCATCATGGTAATGCCGGTATCCTCTGTGATGGTCGCGGGGTCTACTATCCCGCTGGCGCTGAACAAAATCTCTGAAGGAGAGGGCTTCCCTGAACTCCTGCCCATAGGCCTGGTACTCTGCACAATATTCGCCCATATGTCCAGGCTCTGCCTCCTGCCAAGCTACGGCCCCCGTGTCTGCTCCTAAGAAAGTGAGCATGGTAGAGCGTGTAGGGACATGTGAGGCCACCTGCTGCGCAGTATCACGTTGCTCTGGCAAGTGATGGGATGCCCTCGATCCCTCACCAATCTGAAAAACTCGTGGGCTCTCACGCTGTCTGGCCTCTACTGCCGTGAATCTCTGCCCCATCACCTCAATCTGCCTCGATAGATCCTGCACTGATTTGAGGAGCATATCCGCAAATCTCTTCCCGTCCTCGTCGGCCGTCTATTCTGCGTCCACTGTTGGCTCTCTCTGTTCTGCGTCTACCACAAGCTCCTCCTATTTTGCGTCCACCACAGGAACACAGTCTCCCTCCCCGTAGGTATTCTCCAACCTACGTCTAGTGTCTCTGTACCTCCTACCTTTGTAACAAATGTAGGGGTTTTTCTCCTGGTGTCATAGATTGCTAGCTCCACAGGCTGAGCCAGATCTATGCTCTGATACCACTGTAATATTCCTAACCCGGAACATCCCGCAAAACCCCAGCAAACTCCAACCAAAAACGTGCAAATGATATAGTAACCCAGAAGAAATAAATAACGGTGAAACAGCATATAATAACATAAACCGGAAATACAAGCAAATACACAAGAAATGCAGCAAGAAAGGCTAAGCCATTTTATTATACTGAGCAATAAAATGAGTACAAGAGGTGATCAGACATATGGCACCTCAACTTGCATAAGGCAAGTGAAGAAATGCTCTCAGAATGACAAGAATGGCCTTTTTGCGTGGATGTTGCTGCTATGCTGCTTCTGTTGCTAGAGAACAAATGATGATTTGGGGTTGCTCCCCTCCTCGGAAAAAGTTGAAACTCTGGATTCGGGCTCTACTCAAGAAACCCAAAAAGCTTTTTTGGAATGGCCGACCCCCGAAAAACACCCTCTTGGGGTTTTACACAGTTCCTCAATGCCCTGCGTTGCCACTGAGGAAAACCCCTCCAAACTCTGCCTGAAAAACTACCAAAAACCCTGTCAAAATCCTCCAATGAGATAAGAACTCGACCCCTGCTCAATCTCCCTGCATAAATCCACCTGCAAACCCCAATCCAACACTGCAACCAAAAAGAACTGCGTCCCTCTACAAGTGTTGCGCAGTCCTCCAAAAAGCTAATGAGACTGCTGCTGAAATGATAATAAAACTACTGCTGAAATACCAATGGAAATACCTTGTCCGAGCAGGCACTCGAACTCCCCCGAGGCTAAGGGTGAGATCTGCGAACGGAAAAACTCAATGCACTAAACAGTGCTTGAGACCAGCTAAACAACGAGCGTGCTCAAAAGTCGAAACGACTAGCTCAAAATACACTTAACTGAATGATCCAAAATGAGGGGGCTCCTGTCTATTTTATAGCCTCTGCTCTCCCAATCCTTAGGTTCACCTCCTCCTGCGTGATTCCCCTCTTGCCACGTGTTTTTTTCCTCCTGCGCAGTTCCTCCATGTGTCTGTGTGGGCTCCATTTCTGCGTCCCCATTTGGCCCTCTTGGCTCCCCTTTAAGTCACAACGTTGTGCTACCTAGGAAGTGACTTTTTATTCTAAAGTGAGTTATGTTCCCCCTTTCTCACTTTTTATTTACAAATAATTATACAAGGCAAAAATTCAACAAAATCGAATATTCCAATTAGCCATAGCTAATTAGGAATATTACAGACTCAATCCTCCAATGTCTACGGCTTCCACTCCTAGATTTCTCTTCTACTAAAACCCAAGACAAGTGGAGAGAAATCAAGATAAAAGTATGTGTGAGAAATGACTCTCAAGTCATCTCCTTTTTATACTAAAACGTTGAGCACATGTGGGGTTTATTTGGTTGTTGGCTGACCTTGACAAATTGTCTTATAACACAAATAAATTCATAACTCCATGAATACTTATCGGAATCGGTTGATATTTAGATCAATCCTACACTTCTCAATGAGAGGGATCTAAGAAAAATATCAACTGCCATAAATAAGATGACCCACATGGAGTTTGGCCCTAGTTTCCAATTTTAACACTCCCTCTCAACTAGGGAGAACTCCATTCGCTGATCCATCTATCTGACTGTACTATCTTTGCCATCAGTTCCCTGCCCTGCCGAACCATGAAGAAGAAGAATTGATCGAGAATGTCTCATACCATTCTCTACTAACCCAAAGTCAGTTTTATTGATCCTAGATCAATATCACAAGAGAGTGTGTCAAACCACTCATACTGATCCTAGATCAATGGAGGTCATCCTAGCATAGGGAGTACGGTAGATACAACGATGTGTCCATCGATAGTACTACTATGGGTCCCTAACCCCATTTCCCTACTCATTGGCCAGATGAGAGGTACTTCCCATGAGTCCTAGATTGCATGGGTAGGATGCCTCGACAAGAGAACCACTCATCCTATCCCTAAGTCGTCTCGGGGTATCACAGGGGAGGCCGAGCCATTCACCCTATACACAACGCACCATTAGGGGAGGGAGAGTTGCCCTATGGTCGCTTGTTGCTCCAAGAAGTACCCCAAACCCCTTGAAGCTACCAAAGCTCAATGCACACAACATGCAGGACCCTCATAAGAGGGTCTCTCAACGACTCCAAGTCGTTCTTGGAAAGTCACAAATTTGACCTTTCCTCAAAAAAGAGAAACAGAATGGCTATGACTTGTACATCTATCTCAATACGATGGAGCCTCCTTGCTCATCGACGTACCATATCCTAGATAAGGTAATATCTGATGTCTATATGTTGGAGCAATCATAGAATAAGGGATTCCTCAACAATCGAATCCCCCCTAGTTGACACAGAAGATCACGATGGTGTCCATCATGTGTACAAACAGTTCACTGAAGAGCTTGCACGAGATCATACTCGTAGTTATGTATTCGGTCTCAGCGGTGCTTATAGCAACCGACTTCTGCTTCCTACTCATCCAGAATATCAAAGCAGAACCCAAAGCGAACCCGCACTCAGAAGTGCTCCTAACATCCTCCACAGTGCCTGCCCAGTCAGCATTCGAATAATTAAGAAGCTTCATATTTCCGGCAATGTATCTCAATCCATGAGAGATTGTGCCCTAAAGATATCTGAGAAGATTCTTGTCACCAATCTAGTGAGGCTCAACCAAAATATGAGCCCAACATGCTAACTGCAAAACATATATCCGAACAGAAGTTTACCAAGAACATCAATGCAAATGAGTTTATGAAACTCAGAGGCATTTCCCAAATCTGGTCCAGCATCACTACCATAAAACTTCTTAAAATTAAGATCCTCGAGGTCGTCACAGGCTTGCAATTTATCATTCCACATCTAGAATCCAACTCCCTCTTACTTCTGCAAATGAGGGCCTGCACCTATCAAAATAGGTTGTCCTCAGAAGGTGTCGGTATAAGAGGTCTATCATCCACAACCTGAGCAATGGTTTGGATCGGCTTCACTCCTAATGAAGCTCAGCTTCATCAAACACCTATCGATCCTCTCATACTAAGCCCGAGGTGTTTTGCTTCAAGCCATAGAAGGCTTTCTTCCACCTGCATACATGAGATTCCCGATCATGAATCTCAAACCCCTCGAGTTGTTCCTGACTTGTGGACCTGCTACATGAGGGGAATGGTCCCCTGGTAAGATTTTCCTTTGGTATATCTCGGACATGTACCTTCATGCTCTTCTTGAATTCAAGCATTCCTGTCACCATCTGACTCACATCGGGTAGGGCCCTATAATAAGTAGACCTTCAGTGCTATAGATGAGATATGTCAATTGACATGATCCCCACTGGAACATCCTGCAACTTGATACAAATTGCCAACCCTAAACCCATGAGTACAAGCATCTTTGAAAATTTCATTTTCAAACACGTACCTTTCCATCGATGAATGCCACCATGAAACCTTTGACTTCCATTACTGGAATGGACACCAGGTTCTTCTTGCGATCAAGTACATAAAGAGATTCTCGTAAATGAATCGAGTTACCCTTATTCACTTGAAGGGTAATATTCCCTACACCCTTTCCGGGATAGGTGGCATCGACTCCAAGTATAATCCCACGATTGTTTCCATCTCTACCAATTTAGAGAGAGCACCCTTCTATCCAATGAAGTGCCTTTAAGCACTACAATTGATAAGCCAGATTCCCAAAGAGTCTGAAGGAGAAGGCCAGTACAAGATAACGCTACTTTATCTTATTAGAAACAACATTTGATTCTTCATACCTGGGGTTCCTTGCTTTCTTGAAGAGTCGGTCATTTCCTAGATGACTAGCATTACCTTTCATTCCTCTGATCATTGAAGATGTCCCTGGAATGATTGTTATCATCATCAAGTGGTGTGTCCCTACCTCGGACACTCCTTCGCATAATGGACGAAAATATTACAGCCAATGCATTTGCCTTTCCTTCCACCCTTAGATCCGGACTTCCCATTGAAGTGATATTTAGGTAGGCCATCAGAAACTTCCGTTGTGCCATTTTGATAATATCTTCTGCTTCGACTTCACCCTTGGTGAATTTGAAGAGGGATGAGGAATCCATTGATCCTTTTGTCCTTTCCCAACTATCTTCGGTGATTGCTCTTTCACTCTTGCTTGGGCTTTGTCTTCACCTCAGCTCTGATACCATGTTAAGTTTAGGTATATTCTATGCTTAGAGCAATTTATTTCAATTTTCACAGTTAGCTCAATATCTTTTCCAGAATAGCAATCACATCAGCATTAAAGTAAACCGCAGATAGAACATAAACATAAATTGCAGAAGACAAGCCAAGACAAGAGGGCACAAGACGTGGCACTAGCTAAGGACAAACCCCAATGCGGGGAAACCCTTGATCAATTCTTTTTATATGTTCTTCAATAGATTAGAGAGAGAGAGAGAGAGTACATTTACAATAGAAGTCGACACTTTGACTTATCTCAATAAGAGTATAGATCATCTTTAAGAAGATGATACATGAGATCAGTTGAAGACATGCTGCTTCAACTGATTCTCCAAGGTGACTCCTTCACCTATCATTGTGCTGCATCTTGTCATCATGTTGCACCTCACCGTGCTGCACCAAGCTGCACCCATCATCACAATGTTGAACCTCATGACTGTTGCACCTTATGCTGCACTGTTGTCCCATGTGCTATTATTGAACCATGTTGTCATACAGCAAGTCTCATGTGCTTGCCATAGCTATACATATTGTCCATGCTTGCCATACTGCACCATGCTTGCCATGCTGTCCAAGCTTACCATGTTGCACCATGTTGTCCATGCTTGATGTCCCATTGTGCCACTGCTGCACAATGACATGGCAGTCCCATATCATTACTGCTAATACTATTGTCCCATCACAGCTTGTTATCTCAATATACTTACAGCAACCCAGCATCGCTGCTATCCCTACAACAACATAACATACTTACGCTACTCCAAATATGTATGTACCATTTCCTAGCTGTCCTAGTTGTAACGCTGCACTGTTGTACCTAACAGTCATGCCCAAAACACTGTTGTTCTGGGCATATGGCAACCTTCTTGTCTTGGTGTCCATGCATCACGGTTCCACCATGCTCCATTGCCTAGCTGTCCACAACACTAGTGTTCCAATGCTGCCTCCACTGCTGCTTATGTGGTGACTGGTTAGGGCATCTAGAAGCCCCTACACACCAAGCCAAATAGCCCCTAAAATCTGCCCAAATAAGCCCTTAATTAATGCGGTTGTCCTCCAAGGGAAGGTTGTCCCCTTTGCTATAATTCTAGGCAGCCTTCTAGCCCTTAATAATGGCTCTGCCCTCCTCTCATTGCAGTGGCATCCTACAACCCTTAGAACAAGCCTGCGACAACGTTTCTAGAGGACTGTTCCACCCTCTATGAGCCCTCAAACAGCTCCCTTTCTCCTCGACCTTCTAGAAAGATACTCAACCTCCTTTCATCCCTTCAGTCCTCCTGAGATGGCTTCAAAACGGCCCTATTTCACCCACGCTGAATCTCCTCTTCTTGTTGCAGCCCTAAGCTTCAAACTTCGGCCTTTCTCCCTACAAGAGAACCCAAACAGCGTCTCTTTCCCACGCTATCTAGGGCAGCCTCTTTCTTGGCTGCGTAGAGGCCATTGTATAGGCTAGGGCTTCTTCTCGATAGCATAGATACTGGGGCTGTCCTCCTTGTAGCGTTAGGGCTTCTCACTTGACTGCATCCTCTAGATTAGGGCAGTGTTGTTCTTCATGACTGTGGCTAGGGCAACCTCAATCCTCCAACATCTAGGGCTTCCACTCCTAGATTTCTCTTCCACTAAAACCCAAGACAAGTGGAGAGAAATCAAAATAGAAGTGTGTGTGAGAAATGACTCTCAAGTCATTTCCTTTTTATACTAAAATGTTGAGCACATGTGGGGTTTATTTGGTCGTTGGCCGACCTTGACAAATTGTCTTATAACACAAATAAATTCATAACTCCATGAATACTTATCGGAATCGGATATCTTTAGATCAATCCTACACCTCTC
Organism: Pinus taeda; assembly: GCA_000404065.3. NCBI lineage: Eukaryota > Viridiplantae > Streptophyta > Pinopsida > Pinales > Pinaceae > Pinus > Pinus taeda. Next base: position 12,169 of record APFE030399060.1, read on the forward strand.
GATGAGAGGGATCCAAGAAAAATATCAGCTGCCATAAATAAGATGACCCACATGGAGTTTGGCCCTAGTTGTCAATTTTAACATCTTGCAACCGCATATGCCTTTGCAATCATCTTCTTTCCCTTTTCCATGCCTGTCAATCTACCTTGGTCACTATCAATGATCTTGGCCACTCAATGAGAACTCTTTTGACATCATATAATGACATCACCTTTTTCCATACTTGTCTAACATCCTCCCAATGCCAACAACACCTTTGACATCATTGACAACAAATCAATGACAACATATTCTAACACCTTCTTTACAAGTATTTTTTCACACAATAAAATATTATATGGGTCAACTATCTTCAATATAGGTGCATTGGTTAACAACCCCTTTAAATGTTAAAATGCCTCATCATGTTTTTCAGACTAGTCAAATTTTGTACCTTTCCCTTGCAAAGAGATAATAGGAGGGCTATCCTAGAGAACCCTTCAATAAATATCCTGTAATATCATGCTAAGACCATGAAAGGCCTTATTCTTGTCACATTTTTGGGTGTTTGTCACTCTTCAAATGCTGTAATCTTTGTTGGGTCTACTTCTATACCCTCTTCTGAAATAATAATACCCAAATAATGAATCTTTCTATCATAAAATGAGCACTTAGATTAGCATATAATTGATGCTTTGCAAGTACCTGTAGCACCATCTTTAAATGTTGCTCATGCTCTTTCTCAGATTTTGAATATAGGAGGATATCATCCAAAAGCGCAATAACAAACTTACCTAAATAATTTATGAAGATGTCATTCATGAGACACATAAAAGCACCTAGTGCATTAAATAACCTAAATGGCACCACTATGAATTCATAATTCCCATATTGAATTTGAAACAATGTCTTACTAATGTCCTCTTCCTTAATCCTTACCTTAGATCAATTTTAGAAAATACTTTAGCTCCAACGAGTTGGTCAAACAAATCATTTATTCTAGGAAATGGGTACGTATTCTTCACTGTGACCTTATTTAGTTTACGGAATTCAGTGCACAATGTTAGTGTACCATCCTTTTTTTTAACAAATAAAACTCGGGCATGCCACAGTGATACACTTGGGCATATGTAACATTTCCTTAAGATATCTTTTCGCTACATTTGTAATTCCTTCAATTTTGGTGTGCTCATCCGTGCGGTGTCTCGCACACCAATGTAACCCCAAGTACCAAGTCTATAGAGAAGTTGGTGTCTCTTTTAGGCAGTAAATCTAGAATTTTTGCAAACACATCCTAAAATTCTTTAAGCATTAGATGGTCCTCCATACTTGGTGCATAGTCCTCAACCATCTACACCATGTGGGATGCATAAATTTGGTGCCCTTTTCTGAAACTATTTTTCAGCTGCATAGATGATATTTCCCTTACAAAAATCAACCTTGGTATACCCTACACTTGCCTTTGTTTGCCTTCTTCATCTAGGAAAGTAAATGTTTTTTTGTAATAGTATAGTATTGCATGATGCTTTTCCATCCAATCCATGCCAATTAGAAAATCATATGATCTTAAGGATATTATGTTCAAATCTGCATTCGTTTCTTCTTCTTTTAGCTCTAGTAGCTAACTAAACTAACCAAATCCTACTATGCTTGGTTTTCTTCAATTTAAACTTTTCATCCAACTTGGTATCAATATTGTTAGTTTTTGGTAGCAGCGGATAGGTGTTCTAGCCCCTATGGTGTCTATGAGGCTAAGGAAAAGGTTATCTTCAAGACCCAGAAAATGTTTCGCAAGAAATGCGTTAGAAACACATCAATTAGATTAATGACCAATTATTAAAATTTCCCTAAGTCTAACTTAAGAAAACTAGTTAATTAAATCAGATTAACTGAGGAAAATCGCTTTTTCTCTATAAACTTCTAGAAAATTAATTTTAAGGAGTCAAGGTGATCTTAACCATCAATTGTGATTTGACCATGGTAGTTGATAACTCAACAATAGATTATAAGGATCAAGTTGATGATAGACACACAAACAACGCTTAAGCAGTTTGACTTCCTAATTGTAGTGATTTAGCAAGGGCGCAGTTGAAGCAAAGGGAGACACCAACAACAAGGGCTTCAACAGAGATGAGGCAATTTCTGGGGAGGATTTCCACAAATTTTCCAGTGTTCCAATGACAAGATAGGAGTTTGATTTATATATAGAAGAGGAGGAAGACTCAGCGAGTGTGACTTATCCAATTTACCTATGCATATAGTTGGAGCAATCTATTCCACTTCCAATTGTCAGAAGAACTGTCGGAGAAGGTGCAAGTAGTTTTAGGAGGCAGAGGGAGGCAATTTAACTTGCTTGGGGTGATTCCTGAACGCTGTGTGAATTTTCCAGGGTAGACAATGCGCATTTCCGAACAGCAGTGCTAGTGCCAAGGAGGAGTGTAAGTTTGTTGGAAGAGGCTAGGTTAATTTGCATAGGAGAACTTTTATCTCTAAATAATTTTTCTAGTGGAGATTATTATTTTCCGAAGCTTTGCCATTATTAAGCAAGCAATTGTAATTTCTCAAATTACTGAAGATTAATAATATTAAAACCCTAATTTGCTGCATTGATTTTCCCCACATTGGGGTTTTCCCAAGGATGATTGTCCAAAAATATTGGTGTCTAATTTTGTGTGTGTGCATTATTAGTCAATTCTAGTTTTTAATTTATAGAAGAATTGTAGTAGTCAATTTATCATTATTTGTCATAGTATTTCTGAAGGCAAATAAACTACATAAGTTAGAAGTTAAATTTTCGGTTATTGCATTCGTGGAAGTTTTACATGGTATCAAAGAAGATCTAGCATAGAGGGTTTGTCGCAAAAAGGTTTTGTAGGAGTAAATCAATGCAGGCCACAGGAAGAAAAAGCACACGGGGTTTTATAATCTAGTTTATTAATTTCTCCAATGTATTTGAGTAAGCAAATTTTCCAGAGTTGGTTGCAACATGATTGAGAGATCAAGACAGGTTGGATGGAGCCTCCAAATTTGGAATTTGGAAGGCTAGGATGTTGTCTCTCTTAGACGAGCATGGTCTAAAGGAGTTTGCTACAACAATCATTGTTGTACCAATATATCCCATATAGTTTCATGAGTATAGGAGGGACAATGCCAAAGCAAAGAGGATGATTCTTGATGGAGAGAAAGATCATATAGTTCCACACATCATAGAGAAGTATACAATGAAGGAGATGTGGAATGCCATTGTTAAATTGTACCAGGATCAGTCAAAGAATAGGAAAATGATCCTCAAGGAAAGGTTGAGAACCATTAAGATGAATAGGGGTGAGGATGTAACTTCCTATATCACAAGAATTAAGTCTGTTAGAGATGAACTAGCTACAATTGGAGAGAAGTCGAGTGATGACGAGCTAGTGCGTATAACACTCAATGGGTTTACCATGGAGTGGCATACATTCCAGGTGGTTTCTAGGCATGACTAGCTTTCAGATTGGGATTCCCTATGGAGTGATTTCACTCAGGAGGATATGAGGCTCAATTTAGTTGAGGGCACTACCAACAATAATGGCAAGAGACCAAAGGTGAAGGAAGAACAAGAGAATGTCGCTCTAGAAGCAAAAGGAAAAACAAAGAACGGTCCCAACAAGGGACAAGACTCAAAAGGAGAAAAGAAGAAGAACCTGTCAAAGGTAAAGTGTTTTTGTTGTGGTGAACTTGGACACTATGTCAGCCAATGTCCTAAATGGAAGAAGGACAATAAGGGGAAGCAAACAACTACTTCAGTAGAGATTGAGGATTTTTCTTCCAAGATGGAGGATAAATTTGCACTTATAGCAACAATATCCTCAGGAGGAGGAGCAGGAGTATGATACTCCAATATGCTAGATCACGCAGGGTCAAAGGAAGGAGAAGCAGGTAGATCTAGATCATAGCTAAGAAGGGCATGATAAGTAAATCAAATCCAGTTGTTGTGTATGTGATTCCTCAATTGGACCACTACATTTGTTACAAGAGCCTAAGTATTAAATTTTAAGTGAGATCAAGACTCACTATTGTAGTGATAGCACCAACATAGAGGAAGCGCAGGGCATCAACAATGTGAGATTAGAGTAGCGCAATGGAAGCATAGATTGGTTTAGCTACAACATGTAGCAGAAAAATTAAAGTAGTGTAGTGATAGCATGGTGCACATTGATTGTTGGATGATTTACTTAACAAAGTTTTCCAGTTTCTTAAAAGAGGAGTGTGAGTTTCTCCAAGGAGGATGCAGTCTCTCTAGAAGTGTGAGTTCGTTGAGGCAGAGTGAGTTTTTGGGGCAAAGAGAAAATTTTCCAATTAGATCAATTTGCAGAGGAGAAGCATTTCCCACTTTGTGGCTCGATTTTCCAGTGGAGTTCATGGTTATTTTTTGCAATGCGAGTTTGCTAGTGAGGATGAAACTTCTAGAACACAATTACAAAGATGGTTCAAGATCTAAGAGGGAGGTCAAATTGATTTAGAGACGACGAGTTGCTTCTAAGAGGTAAGATAAAATAGAAAAAGTGAAGAAATGAAATTTACCATAGGTTTACTAATTTATGACAACCAGTTGTAATATTTTCCAATCTTAGTTGTGGACACCAACAACGTGAATTAATTCAGCTATAGCATGTTCCCAAATATCAGCAGGTTGCAGATATACTCATGGAGGTCTTGGGTAAGGCAAACTTTGTCTTTCTTGGGTGTGTGTTATATTATTTCCACAACTAGTTGCACGTGCGAGGGTGCATTAGTCCCCCTTGTTCATTGCATCAAGCGCAACAGGGGGGGCACAGTGCCTCCTGTCGATGGGTTTCAGGGGGGTGGTAGCCCCCTTGTATGGGGTCCCAAGAATTTTTTTTTGGACCCTATTTTAGGTGGCTGGACCTACATATGGTTTTTTGCATGGGTTTCGTACATGGTTTTGGGCATGATGGTTTTTAGCCCATGTTTATTCGTAGGTCCAGTCAAGGGAACTACAATTATGTTCTAATCCAGGGTTAATGGATTGGGGTTTATGAATGCTTCAGCATGTATATATATATATATATATGCATTGTAACATTGAAAGGAACATAATGAAAAATCAATCTAGAAGTCCCGATTTTGGGATCTAGGGGAAAATCTCTGTGTATTTGTTTTGTGTTTCTCGCCATTGTATACTTTTTGTTTTTAAGAATTCGTTTGCAAGTAGTTTTTGTACAGGGTTAAAACCTACAGTCTTCTTCAAGGATAAGTTGGGAGTAGTGGAGCACACCTTCCTCGCTAAGAGAGAGTGTTAGTTTTGGTAGTGGCGGAAAGGTGTTCTAGTCTCTATGGCATCTATGAGGCTAAGGAACATGTTATCTTCGAAACCCAAAAAAGGTTTCATAAGAAATGCCTTAGAAACACCTCAATTAGATTAATTGACCAATTATTAAAATTTCCCTAAGTCTAACCTAGGAAAATTGGTTAATGGAATTAGATTAATTGAGGAAAATCAATTTTTCTCTAAAGACTTCTCGAAAAGTAACTTGATGGAGTCAATATGATCTTATCCATCTATTGTGATTAGATCATGGTTGTTGATAGCTCAACGAGAGGTAATAAAGAGCAAGTCGATGGGGTTTGGAGAGATAGACAAAAACAACACTTGAGTAGTTCGATTTCCTTGTTGTGGTGATTCAACAAGGGCACCATTGAAGCAAAGGGAGACACCAACGACAAGGGTTTCAACAGAGATTTGGCAGTATATTTCCAGGAAGGATTTCCATAGATTTTTTAGTGTTCCAAAGACGAGAAAGGAGGTCTATTTATCTATAGAAGAAGAGTTTGACTCAACTAGTGCGAGTTAGCCAATTTACCCAATGCGTGTAGCTGGAGCAGTGTTTCCACTTCCAATTGCCAGAAGAATTGTCGGAGGAGTTGTGAGTAGCTTCAAGAGGCAGAGGGAGGTAGTTTTACTTATAGAGAGTGATTCTCGGAGGTTGTGTGAAATTTCCAGAGTAGGTAGTGTGCATTTTTGGGCAACAGTGTGAGTAATAGGGAGGTGTTGGAATTTGTTGGAAGAGGCCAGGTCAATTTGTAGAGAAGAATTTTTATCTCCAAATAATCTTTTTATTGTGGATCATTGTTTGTCAAAGCTTTGCCAATATTAGGTAAGTAGTTGTTATTTCTCAAATTACTAAAGATTAATAATAATAAAACCCTCATCTATTGCACTGGTTTTCCCCACATTGGGGTTTTTCGAGGGACGATTATCCAAAAATATTGATGTCTAATTTTATGTGTGTGCATTATTTATTAGTTGCAATATTTAATTTTGTGAAGAATTGCAGTAGTGAATTTATCATTATTTTTCGTAATATTTCTGAAGACAAATAAATTGCCTAAGTTATAAATTTCTAGTTACTACATTCGTGGAAATTTCACAAAGATGGCTATGACTAGCTCCATAATCAATTAAAACAGAAATGGGATGATTATATAGCATACCTTCCACTTCAACCATGTGTGCCTGATGTATTGATTGTATGTTGTCCAATGTTGCATAGATCCTAGGCATGCTTCTACCCACGTCTTCTATTGTATCAACTCTTTGGATATGTTGTACAACCTTCATTTTTCCTACTTTATGTGGGAAATCTTTGTATTTGATATAATGGTTTGTGGAATCCCAAAATGTACCCATACTCATTTGAAGAAGAGCTTGACAATGGCTTTTGTTGTGATACTCTTCTTATAGGCAACTAATATGACCATCTTAGAAAATCTATTAACGACCACAAACACACAATCATTACCATACTTGGTAGACGGAAGGCCAAACATATAGTTCATGGAAATGGATTCCCAAGGCTGTCTAGGAGTAGGCATAGGAGTGTACATTCCTCTTTTCTTAATGGATGGCTTGTCAATGGCACAGGCAGTGTAGGATCTAACATATTTTCCAACATCTTGTCAGAGTTTTGGCCAATAAAAATAATTCTACAGTACTGCCACTATCTTCTCCACATCAATGTGTCTTGCGACCTGACTGTAATGTACCTCCCAAATCATATTGGTATGATAACTTGAAGGAACACAAAGATGTCCCATATAGCACAACAGTCCATCCTAAAGGTGGAAGTCTTGAACTGGCTCTCCAACCATCAACATCTTGTAGGTGGCATTGAATTCTAAGTCACTTTCATATAGTTGTGGCCATATAAATGTCACGTGCCCACAGTTGTTGAGAATTATGCTCGGTGCCACAATCGAGGGTGGGTTGAGGCAATCTGGATCGTTATTGGTGCTACTCTTCTTGTATTTAATGTTCAAATGGAATTGTTGCAGGCATGTGGACCATTTTATAAGGCAATTGTTCTGCAACTTCCCCTGTGTCTGCATAATTGAAGAGGTCAATGATATGTGTGGATGATTGTCTCCTTCCCCATAATATAATTTTTCCATTGTCGACAGGTATGGACGATATAATACATTTCCTTATCATAAGTGGGGTACCATTGAACAGTATCAGAGAGCGTCTCACTGTGATAGGACACTATATGCCCTTGATGAGTGAGGACTGCACCAATAGCATACTTGGAGGTATATGTCTCAATCTCAAATGGTTGTTGCAAGTCTGGAAAGGTGAGGACAGGTGCAGAGCAAAGGCAGTGTTTTGGTTAAATGAATGCCTTTTGTTGCAATTCAGACCAAAACAACTTTGCTTTTTCTCCACCCTTGGTAACTTGACTCAAGGGCCAAGTGATATGAGAGAACCCCATCATGAATCTTTGATAGAAATTAGCAAGGCCTAAGAAGTTGCAAAGCTCTGTTAGAGTCATGGGGGCCAACCAAAACCAAATGACTTGAATCTTAGTTGCATCCACATGCACGCCTTACTCATCAATTATGTAGCCCAAATATTGAACCTGATCCATGCCAAAGGAGGATTTCTCCACGCTAGCACATAGCTTATGCTACCACAAAGTTTGAAGGACCTATCAAATATGTTGCAAGTGTTATGCTCAACTCTTATTGAAGATGAGGATATCATCTAGATATACAACCACGAATGAGTTGGTGAAAGGTCACAAGATGTCATCCATTAGCCTTATAAAAGTTGCAGGGACATTTGTAAACCTGAAGGGCATGACCAACCACTCAAAGAGACCCTCCTTGGACTTTAAAGTGGTCTTCCATACATCGTGGGTTTATTGGAACTTGGTGATAGCTTGACTTCAAATATATCTTGCTAAAGTAATTAGACCCCTTGAGCTAGTCAAGAAGGTCATCAATCCATGGGATCAAGTATCTGTGCTTGTCTGTGATTTTGTTCAGTGCCTAATAATCAATGCAAAGTCTCCAAGTCCCATTTTTCTTTTGCACGAGTACAATTGGACTCCCACAAGGTGATGAACTTAGTCAGATGTGCCCTTTTTGTAGAAAGTCCTTGATATGTTGCTTGATTTCTTCATTTTCCAAAAGGGAGCAGTGGTAGATTGGCCCATTAAAGAAAGGTGCACCGAGGGTAAGATCAATCAAATTCAAGACATAACAGTGCAAAGGTATCCTTGTGGGTGAGTAGAACCCCTGTGGATGAGTATAATATGTCCCTGTACTCTTCCATGACCTTATCCACTTGCTTCTACTGCGCAACAAAGCCCTTTCTAGAGACCATGAATGTGGCCACAATCTTCCTCTTACTTTGAGAGAAAATCGAGAAGAAAACAAATTTCCCAGTCTGAGAGATGATCTTACTGCATTGCTTAACAAAGATCAAAGTAATGGAGGCAGGTGGGGCTAACTCGAGTATCCTGTAGAGTTTTTTACCCAAAGTAATAATAATAGAACAAAGCCTGGACTCATACACAACATGACGCTTCCACAAGTATGATTGTCCTAATAAAACACCACAAACTTAAGGGGAGACACATCACACAATACCTCATTCGTGAAAGAATTGGCATTGTAGGGAAGACAAACCTATTGGCTAACACGAAGATCTCACCCTTGATGGAGCCACCGAATGGTGCATGACTGTAGGAGTGGTGTTGTCAGCAAGCCCAAATATTTAATGACCTCTACTAAGATGAGGTTCTTTTGAATCCCACTATTGAAAATAAACTGTAGCGGAGCACCCTTCACCCACATCTTTAAGTGGAATATATGCTCACCCTCCTTCAAATCTTCGGGATCACTTTTCTTAACCTTGGTGGTGGAAACTATGGTGTTGGGTTTTGCATCAATGATTAGTTTCCCTTTCTCAGGTTCTAGCTAAGTGTCAAAACATGGGTCTAACTCTAAAGCTTTGAGCTCAACTGCTAGCACGATATTCGCTTGTGTTGTGAGTGGGGCTCTTCTAGAACTCACACCACTTTCTTGTGTCTTTCTTTGTCTTCCCATCGTTATTCTTTTCTTGTAGCTTTGATGAGTTACCTTGGGTTGTTCCACCTTGGCTTTGTCCTTTGTTATGTGGTTTGGGGTTCTCTTGCCCTGGTTTGGGTTCGCAGATCCAAAGACCTGCTTCTTCTACTTAAATTTATGCTCGATCTTGACATCATGTCGATATGTCTCACCAAGCAAGGAGATATCTAGGGACTCCATTTATGCTTGAATGTATTTATGCAAACAACCATAGTACTTGAGCACCATATGTCACTTAGATTCCTTGATACCTAGCTTCATGTGTAGGGTATGAAAGATATTCATGAACTCTAGCACTTCTTGGTCCCTTTCCTATCGCGATGTGGTCCTATCGTGATGTGGTCCATTTTATGTACTTTTCTTCATAGCTCCCAACAGGGTAATACTGTTCCTTAATAACATCTCAGAAAGAATCCCAAGATGGCTCAGCTGAAAATAGTGAAGATTCCTCCTCATATCTTTGATCACAGTAAGTTTCCCACCAGCCCTTGACATGGGGGTCAACCTTAAGGAGTGTAAAAGTAATCTTTTCACTATCAGAAAAATTATGGACTGAAAATATCCTTCTAGCATATTTAGCAATTTATCTAGATCATTCGTGTCTATCTGTCCTTCAAATATGGGAATGTCAAAATTAACTTGTACCTTAAAAGGGGTACTGTCTCTAAATTGACTGTTGGATGAAGATACTTCTCCCATTGGTATCTGTTGAAGGATTTGGGAAAAATTATCCATCATCTCGTTCCTCTGTCGCTCGCAGCTTCTTCGAGCAACAATTTGATAGGATTTGTTACTCCATCTTCTTTTTTTTCTTCCACCATGAGAGGTTGTTGGGGTCGGTGAGGATGGTCTTGCAAGGGTTCAAGCAGTTTGAGTCCCAACTCCCTATACCTTGACTTCATTGGGGACATGCATAAAAAAACAGAGAAAGAGAAAACAACTCTGATACCACTGATCCATATTTATGAAGGAACAAAATGAAATACAAATTTCAAATAGAAACACGAAGATATAGTGAAACTGAACTTCACTTAATAAAATACCAAATGACGAAAACTATTTACATGTATAATGAAAACAAAGGAGCTCGAGCGATTGTAGCTTATCTTTGAGAAGAGATGTGGATCAAAGGCCTTTTTATCATGAAGAAACAATGAAAAACCCTAAACATCGAAAAACCTAACCCTAGGAGATGAAGCACCAAAAGGGCCTAAAACACCAAAAGGTATAGGCCCCAATGGGGTTAGTTGGAACGTCAACTTCCCAGGGTTATAACTTTGGCATATGATCTTTGTTTGGTGCACATGATATTTTGCTACAAAGGTCTATACAAGGAAAACAAATTTCTACTGCAAACATTAATCAATGACAAATGTTTTCCCATTTCCCCCAAAATTTCCATTTAGGGCCTCAAAATAGCTATGGGAGTTCAAGGCCCGAAAACTACCAAAAATAGAAAGTTACCAAAAGAGGAAATTGTGCTAAAAAATAAGAAACTGATAGAAAATAGTGTTGGAGGTCCAAGTGGAATAAGTAGATGGCCACCAATATCCACCTGGATCAGTGCTCCCCCTTTAGGAAGCAATGACCCCCATTGCGTTGAGTGCCTCCAAGAGGTGAGGAAACTTCTATTAAACTTGGTCCCTGGTGAGCCACTTGCCTTGGTTGCAAGAGCTAGCCGACTTTGAAAACCCAATACAATTGAATATTTTGTTGGTGAATGTTCTTAATTTGTGTGTCCATGATTCGATCAGTGGTGGCTTGTTCAATGAAATCTGGGTTGAGCTTTGTTGGTGTCAACTACTCAGGAATGTATGATGTGTCCAATAATGGTGGAAAGTATGGTTGAAGGTAGTCCACATCGAATATTGGGTGTAGGCCAACGAATGGGGGGATACTTAGCTCAAAATCATTTCCACCCATAGCCTTGGTGATGGTGTAAAGCCCGTATCATAGTGGTTGAAGCTTCTGACGAGCTCTGACAAGGCCTTCCTTCTCCAAATGCAACCAAACCTTATCACCCACTTGAGACTTATGTGGCACCTGATGCTTATCATGACGTTGTTTGTACTTAGTATTGACTTTATCTTGGATACCATGAACCTACTAGTGAATGTGATAAATGCATTCAATAAACTCAATGGCCTTATCAACTTCAGATTGAACAAGTCGATATATTATCTGTGTAGTTGCAAGAGACATTGCAACATCAATGGGACATAATGGTTGAAATCTCAAGCCCACTTGAAAGGGGTTGTGGCCATTTGAGCTATGGAGAACTTTTTTGTAGTTGTGTTGCACATAGGGGAGACTCTCGTCCCATGTTCGTGGATTATTAGAGTTGTACATGTGTAATATATGCACTATCATCTTGTTGACAACCTCTATCTCGCCATCAGTCTCGGGGTGGAATTCAGTCGACTTAGTGAGCTTGTTCTACAACAATGACTAGAGGCTCGACTAGAATGTGTTTAGGAACCTGCTATCCCGATCTAATATAATGGTTTGCGAGATCCCAAAATGTACCCATACTTGTTTGAATAAGAGTTTGGCAATGGATTTTGTTTTGATACTCTTCTTGCAGACAGCAAATATGGCCATCTTAGAAAATATATCAACGACCAAAAACATACAGTCATTACCATGCTTGGTAGAAGGAAGGTTACACATGTAGTACATGGAGATGGACTCCTAAGGTGAATTAGGAGTAGACAGAGGAGTGTACATGCCTTTCTTCTTAATTGTTGGCGATCATTCTGCAACTCCCCTGTATATGCATACATTGAAGAGGTCGGTGATCCATGTGGATGATCATCTCCTTCCCCAGAATATAATGTTTCCATTATTGATAGGCCTGCACAATAGAATATATTTCCTTATCATAAGTGGGGTACCGCTAAACAATACCAAAGAGCGTATCACTGTGATAGGCCACTAGATTCCCTTGTTGAGTGAGGAGTGCACCATTAGCATACTTAGAGACATCTGTCTCAATCTCAAATGGTTGTTGCAGGTCTGGTAAGGTGAGGATTGGTGCAGAGAAAGGTCGTGTTTCAGTTTAATGAATGCCTCCTATTGTGTCTAGGACTAGAAAAACTTTTCTTTTGCACCACCCTTAGTAACTTGACTCAAGGGCCAAGTGATATGACAGAACCCTGTTGTCGTTGCTACAACACCCTCCAAAATTTCACTACTTTTGAATTTTGGAGCCTACCTCACTATCATATCAAGTGTCATTTTGTTTTGATTCATATGTTTTCAATGTTCTTGAGTGTTCTTAAGTTTCATCGTATTGATTTGAATACCCTTATATGCATTTCATGGTCACGACACCTTTCTTGTTGCAAAACGAAACTTTTGGCTCGTAGTCACACACACTTCATTGCTTATGGTTGGGGAATGTGCATAAAGTGGCGTCTTCATATATATTCATTGTTGGTTAAGTTTGTCTATGTTTTCTTGATGAGTTAGTATGTGTTGCACGTGGTTTTTTGTTCAAAACGCATCTTGGCCACCCCTTGATCAATCATCCAGACTTAGACAAATGTCAATCCCAAATCAGCCCATTAAGACCAAGAGCGCATGTGCGCACTCAAAAGCCTTGATGGGTGATCATTCTTCAAAAGTGCGCTCTGCACCCTCCTTGAGAGTTGAGCGCACTCCAAAAGCACGAAGCCCTTTCCCTATCCCAAACTGCGCCCTCAAATTACTAAGTCTTCCTTAAGCGCACTCCTTCGATTTGAAGAAATGTGCCCTCCTTATCCCGAAGACCTAAAGCTTAGCCCTTCAACCTTCCCTTATGTGCCTTGCGCCCTCCTAACCTGACTTGAGCGTTGTCACACCCTAAAGGCACAGAGCCTTAGCCTTTGACCTTCAAGAGTCCACATTGCGCCCTTCCTGAGGCCTCTTAGGTGCATAAGCACAACCCGAAGGTACGAAGCTTCATCCTTCAACCTTTGGGGTTGTGCCCTGTGCCCTCCCTCTCTCCCTTGGGCACATAGCGCACTTGGGAAGCCTGAAGCCTTCCCTTTCGCCCTTCAAACTTGCGACATGTACCCTGCCTCGATTTCCTTCTTATTTAGGGTGCGTGAGAGCATTCTGAAGCCTCTAAGCTCCTCCCGCTCCATCCTTCGGCCTTTCAGGGTGTGCCCTAAAGCTTTGTTCCCCATTTTAAGTGCACCGAAAGGGCATGAACAAGAAAATATGCATGACACATGGTAGATTAGGAGATTTTCAAACTGATAGCTCTTCATGACTGATTGCAGAAACAGGTAATCCAAGAACCTCATGGCAAGTACACACAAGGAATAACGAGCAAACACGATGACCAAAGCACCATTTTTGACTCCAAAGCTTGAAGACCCTTGGGAGGGTGGATGCACCATGAGAAGATGATGATAAGAAAAATAGACACAATGGCAGCCATGTCACCATTGAAGCAGATCCATGTCATCAGTCACTATCGTTCCCCAGTCATCCATAATAGTGACATGTCTAGTTTCATCATATGATGATGTGGAAGACAAAGATTATAATTGTAAATCATTGTATCAGACAAATGAGTAGAAGTCCAACAGTCATATGTGAATTCAAGGGTCACACTAGTCCAAAGGACGTAATTCCAAACGTCATATGTAATTCCAAAAATCATTTGGAACTTCAAAGGTTGTAGAAGTCCAAAGGTCACTAGAAGTTAGAAAGTCAAGAGTCATGAAGACATGAAAGGTCACTCCTCAAGTTATCAATATATCCTCATTTCTCATGTAACAGGCTTTTAAGCTTGGCTTCTCCCATAAGGCATAAGAGAGATAAGTTAGTACTTTTGGGGAGCAAGTAATGGCTCCAATGCTCCACTATTGGAGCAAGTGATGCTCGTTGTATTCATGCATCTTGGGACTTTTACTTAATATTTGAAGCCTTGATGGCTAGCACATTTTCATACATGGATTATGGATGTTGTAAGACTATTCTGTGAATGTTCATGGTTCATGTTTGTTTTCACCAATACTAAGGTAGTTGAACTATTTCAGTTATTTTAGTGCTTATTCTATTAAGTGTGTTGTAATGGTTATAACGTTCGTGACATTCGTGTGGACTATTCTGCTAGATGTTAGATGAAACATCCCTTTGTGTGTGTGTCTTTATTAGGGTGGTACTATTACCTCTCTCCTAGAGGCTCACTTTCTTCGCCCACCCCTGCATTAGAAGAACCTTAATGCACTTGCAACCGAACATTCACCAGGCATACTTTCTTTTTGAAGGCACATGTGTGATTCTCTCTCTTGTTGATAGCTAAAGCCAAGGCAAATATTTAAGTAAATGTTAGTCGGGTTGTATTTCGGATGGGGCTCCTATCCCAAACAGTGTGAGGTCTAGTTGGGACCGTATATCGGGGAGACCCCTCGAATGTTGGGAAGTCGAACACTGTCGACATTTCTGGCGCTAGGAGGGAAGCTAAATTTTTATGGCTGATAACTCCTCCCACCCACATCATACTTCCTCTGGACAAGGAAACAACATTTCCATCACTTCTCCAACTCATATTACTGAAATAGGCGGATCTTCTTAGCCCAACCTTGAACAAAATTGTGAGATTTCTTACGAGCACATCTAGGCAATTCGACCCATAACCCTTAAGTTCGCAGAGGCTATCGATTGATTCTTGCAACACATAATATTCCTTACTTTCCAAAGAAGAATACAACCAATCCCACTCGGATAGTGGTTTTTACATTAGAATATTTGGTTTTTGCTACTCTCAATGAGTTGGTGGAATCTACGAAAAATATAGAAAAACCAGAGCAACCTCCATCTTTTAACGGGGATGACGGAGACAACGTTGTGCTTTCAGACGATACTTTCAACGAGTTAGGAAGAGATGAATAAGAGGAAGAAGATCCTCCAGAGTATGAAGAAGAGGAGGATACAGACAAAGACATGGCTGACCAAGGTCTAGATTGGATAAGTCAGGGTCCACTTGCCCTTCCGAGTATTTTACATAAGATGCCTAAACACCCAGAAAAGTTGTTAACAAAATATTACCCTAACAAAGCGCTCAAAGCAGAAGACCATTTGGATAATTTCTTCATACACCTGCATACGCTCAAGGTACGTTATGACGATGTTGCATGCAGACTCTTTCTTTGTACCTTAGATAGTAGAGCAGATTCTTGGTATTATAGTATTCCTGCAAACTCAATTCAGAATTGGAAGGGGTCTAAGAAGTTGTTCTTGGAAAAGTTCGCCAATGACAAAACAACAGCCATGTTATTAAAAGAGTTAGGGAACCTGAAAATGGGGGCAAAAGAGAAGGTGAAGGAATTTAATCAGAGGTTCAATCGAATACTGAACCAATTCCCTCCAAATACAACATCTCATGCCTCCATCACAATTGATTACTATACTTTTGCCAGAAAGCATTTCACAATTGGTAAAGAGAACAACAAAAGAAACTTTGGCTCAGAATATTAAAGAAGTTATTGTTATTGAGAAGGAGTTGTGTGCAATCGAATTCATTGCTGAAAATGAATCATCCAAGGACACAGGTAAAAGCTCTTAGGCCTCTTCAAACAAGGCCAAAGATAAAGAGGCTACTGATTTAGAAAGCTTGACCCGAACTATCAAGAATCTATCCAATGAATTCGCAGAACTAAAGCAAAGGACAAGCAAGACCACTGTTAGCAACAAGCCCCCATAGTTTAATTTCCTTTAGAAGTTGAATAACAATAGTAACAACAATAGTTAGCTAGCTAAGTCTACACAAAGCTCGAATTTCATGTTGAATGTCGAGAACATGGGCATGGACCAATATTGTTCTTTTCATCAAGAATTTCATTCAGAAAAGACACGCCCACAATGGAATCACAACATGAATGCTCTGGTTGCACATATCATTGACTCTGTACTTTCAGACGAGCAGAATGAAAAAACAAAATAAAAGGAAGAATATGAGGCGGCTGAAGAGACTGCAAGTGTCGGACAAGTAGTTAATACTTCCAGTTGTGTGTTCAACGCTGGGAAGAAAAACCTTGAAGAACCACCACCGAATGAGGCCTTGACTTAGAATCAAAACAACTGATATCAGGGGAGAAGTCAATAGACTTTTCCTGGACAAGAGCTGACGAGGAAAAAGTTGAAGGAACATTTGTTAAGAAAACTCACTCCACCCATCAGCCAAGCTATGAACAAGTCTGGAACTTCAACTACAACAAAGAGTACTTCCGCCAACAGTAAAAGTAATACCATCATTCCGAAAGTTCTAAACATAGTCACTCCTCTACACATTTCAGTAATTCTTGTCACACTTGACTACAATATAGTTGAGGATATGAAGAAAGCACGTGAAAATATTTCAATCTTTGACCTCACAAGAATAACAAGCCAATAGGAACTGCTTGTCCGTGTCCTTGATGAAGTCTCATCAAAAGGTAATGCTTCTTCTTCCTAGATGGTATCTGGTAAGCATTATGGTCCCTTGGAGTCAGTCGTTAATGCTACAACATTAGAAGCTAATACTCTTTTCCCTTCATTTTTGTTGACTTTCGAAATTTTCAATTATAATGTTCACAATTGTCTAGTGGATTTTGGTGCATCCGTAAACGCAATGCCAATATCTGTTGCAAAGAAAATAAATGTCAAACACGACAAAACAAAGGCATGGATTATTCAGCTGGACAGATCTTTGGTCCAGGCTATTGGTGAACTTAGAAATGTTCTTATCAAGTTATCTAAAGAAAATCGATTTCACCAATGTATAAATATCATAATTGTAGATATTCCAGAAGCATATGGTTTACTCCTTAGTAGAGATTGGTCGAGCAAATTACCATGGTATTTTGCAACTGAATGGTATTTTATTAAGTGTGTTGTAATGGTTATAACGTTCATCACATTCGTGTGGACTACTCTGCTAGATGTTAGATGAAACATCCCTTTTTGTGTGTATCTTTATTAGGGTGGTACTATTACCTCTCTCATAGAGGCTCACTTTCTTCGCCCACCCCTACATTAGAAGAACCTTAATTCACTTGCAATCAAACATTCACCAGGAATACTTTCTTTTTGAAGGCACATGTGTGATTCTCTCTCTTGTTGATAGCTAAAGCCAAGGAAAAACTTTTAAGTAAATGGTAGTTGGGTCGTATTTCGGATGGGGTTCCTATCCCAAACAGTGTGAGGTCTAGTTGGGACCGCATATCAGGGAGACCCCTTGAATGTTGGCAAGTTCAACATTGTCGACATTTTTGGCACTAGGAGGGAAGCTAGATTTTTATGGCTGATAACTCCTCCCACCCACATCATACTTCCTCTGGACAAGGAAACAACATTTCCATCACTTCTCCAACTCATATTCCTGAAATAGGCAGATATTCTTAGCCCGACCTTGAACAAAGTTGTGAGATTTCTTACGAGAACATCTGGGCAATTTGACCCATAACCCTTAAGTTCGTAGAGGCTATTGATTGATTCTTGCAACACATAATATTCCTTATTTTCCAAATAAGAATACAACCAATCCCACCGAGATAGTGGTTTCTACATTAGAATATTTGGTTTTTGCTACTCTCAATGTGTTGGTGGAATCTATGAAAAATATAGAAAAACCAGAGCAACCTCCATAACGGGGGTGGTGGAGACAACGTTGTGCTTTCAGACGATACTTTCCATGAGTTAGGAAGACACGAATAAGAGGAAGAAGATCACCCAGAGTATGAAGAAGAGGAGGATACAGACAAAGACATGGTTGACCAAGGTCTAGATTGGATGAGTCAGGGTCCACTTGCCCTTCCAAGTATTTTACATAAGATGCCTAAACACCCAAAAATGTTGTTAACAAAATATGACCCTGAAAAAGCGCTCAAAGCGGAAGACCATTTGGATAATTTCTTCCTACACCTACATACACTCGAGGTATGTTATGACGATGTTGCATGCAGACTCTTTCTTTCTACTTTAGATACTAGAGCAGATTCTTGGTATCATAGTATTCTTGCGAATTCAATTCAAAATTGGAGGGGGTTTAAGAAGTTGTTCTTGGAAAAGTTCGCCAATGACAACACAACAGCCATGTTATTAAAAGAGTTAGGGAACCTGAAAATGGGGTCAAAAGAGAAGGTGAAGGTATTTAATCAGAGGTTCAATCGAATATTGAACCAATTCCCTCCAAATACAACACCTCATGCCTCCATCACAATTGATTACTATACTTCTGCCTTGCCAATAAGCATTTCACAATTGGTAAAGAGAACAACAAAAGAAACTTTGGCTAAGAATATTGAAGAAGCTATTGCTATTAAGAAGGAGTTGTGTGCAATCGAATTCATTGTTGACAATGAATCATCCAAGGACACAAGTAAAAGCTCTCAGGCCTCTTCAAACAAGGCCAAAGATAAAGAGGCTACTGATTTAGAAAGCTTGACTCGAACTATCAAGAATCTGTCCAATGAATTCGCTGAACTAAAGCAAAGGAAAAGCGAGACCACAGTTAGCTAGCTAAGTCTGCACAAAGCTCGAATGTCATGTTGAATGTCGAGAACATGGGCATGGACCAATATTGTTCTTTTTATCAAGAATATCATTCAGAAAAGACATGCCCACAATGGAATCACAACATGAATGCTCTAGCTACAAATATCATTGACTCTGTACTTTCAGATGAGCAAAATGAAAAAACAAAATACCAAGGAAGAATATGAGGCCGTTGAAGAGACTGCAAGTGTCGAACACGTAGTTAATACTTCCATTCGTGTGTTCAACGCTGGGAAGAAAAACCTTGAAGAAACACCACCGAATGATGCCTCGACTTAGAATCAAAACAACTGATATTAGTTGAGAAGTCAAGGGACTTTTCCTAGACAAGAGCCAACGAGGAAAAAGTTGAAGGAACATTTGTTAAGAAAACTCCCTCCACCCATCAGCCAAGCTATGAATAAGTCTGGAACTTCAACCACAACAAAGAGTACTTCTGCCAATAGTAAAAGTAATACCATCATTCCGGAAGTTCCAAACATAGTCACTCCTCTACACACTTCAGTAATTCTTGTCACACTTGACTACAATATAGTCGAGGATATGAAGAAAGCACGTGAAAATATTTCAATCTTTGACCTCACAAGAATAACAAGCCAGCAGGAACTGCTTGTCCGTGCCCTTGATGAAGTCTCATCAGAAGGTAATGCTTCTTCTTCCTAGATGGTATCTGGTAAGCATTATGTCCCTTGGAGTCAGTTGTTAATGCTGCAACATTAGAAGCTAATACTCTTTTCCCTTCAATTTTGTTGACTTTCGAAATTTTCAATTATAATGTTCACAATTGTCTAGTGGATTTTGGTGCATCCGTAAACGCAATGCCAATATCTGTTGCAAAGAAAATAAACTCCAAACGCGACAAAACAAAGGCACAAATTATTCAACTGGACAGATCTTTGGTCCACGCTATTGGTGAACTTAGAAATGTTCTTATCAGGTTATCTAAAGACAATCGAGTTCACCAATGTATAAATATCATAATTGTGGATATTCTAGAAGCATATGGTTTACTCCTTAGTAGAGATTGGTCGAGCAAATTACAAGGGTATTTTGCAAATGAATGGTATCATATGTGGTTGTCGTACAGGGGAAAGAACAATTAGATTCGGGTAGAGACAGAACCTTACAAGAAATACACTATCACATCCTTTGAAGGGAAAAATGACTCAGTCTCTTTCGCTGATCTATTTGTCGGTAATTGATTTTTGGAAACGGATCTTGGATGCTATCTCACAAAACCATCATTTATTCCACTAGATACATCGCTAGAGCTCCTTCCTTGCTCTTTGGCTGGTGAAAATGACTTATGTAATAGAGATGTACATAGTATTACTAGTAATAATAGTAGCAATTTTACATGAAATAGCTTAGTAGCTTGTAAATTTTTGGACTTTTTACTTTGATGGTTCTAAGATGCAGGACAGTTCTGAAGCCCGTTGTGTCCTGACAGACCCGCAAAACAAGAAACGTGTACTTTCATGCCATCTGGAGTTCAAGTGCACTAATAACACTACAGAATACGAAGCATTCATACTTGGATCGAAGAAAGCTATAGACCTGAAGGTAATCAATGACTCAGAGGTAGTCACTCGCTAGGCACGAGATACTATACAATGTTTCACCTCATCTCAAAAACTACCAACAGGAGGTATGGTGTTTGATAAATCATTTTAAAGCTTTCAATATTGTTTATACTCCAAGAGTTAGGAATGCAATAGCAGACACATTAGCAAACACTGCTACTAGGATGTCGCCATTGAAAAATGGTTTTTATATTGAAATTATATATAAGCCATCCCTACCTAACAATGTCACTAACTTACGTGTTTTCAATGATGACCAATAGATACTACACTTTATGGCGAATGCTGATGTATTCAAGGATGCCACAATAGAGGAGGATGCGCATGAGCAGGCAGGCTCTGCAAGAAGCATCTTAAGCATCTAAAGGAAACACTATGCCAAAAAGTGTGTTGTCCCTGGTGAAACTATATGACTTGCAAAACCAGTTTAGAGGGCAAACAAACACAAAGACTCAGAGTCCCAAGCTGGCATCCAAGCAATTCAATCTGGGAACCCCACAAGATATGAAGTATGTCAATCTCGATACCTATTGTTCCCTGCAGGAGCGACAAGCATTTATTCGTTTTTCAAGCAGCGTTGAGATCTATTCGCTTGGGCATACGATGCTTTAAAGACTTGTGATACTTGCATCATCCAACACGTGATTCCTATAAAAGAAGGGGTGAAATTGTTCCAGCAAAACCCATGAAAAGTCCATCCAACACTGGAGCCCCTTATTCAGAAGGAATTGAGAAAGTTGTTGGATGCCTAGATCATTTTTAAAGTCAGACATTCCACGTGGGTGTCCAACTTGGTTCCAGTAAGAAAGAAGTCGGTGAAATGCGCCTATGTGTTGATTTCCAAAATCTTAATCGGGCTTTTGATAAAGACAATTATCCAATGCCATCCATGGAGTAGATACTTTAGATAGTGTCTCCGTCTAAAAAATTTTCGCTACTAGATGGGTTTTCAAGCTATAATCAAGTGCTAGTAGCAAAGCCGGATAGGTTGAAAACTACATTCTGGACTAAACGGGGAACGTTCACATTCAAAAAAATGTCGTTTGGGCTAATCAATGTTGGCACAACCTTTCAAAGAGTGATGGGCATTGCCTTTCATGACCTTATAGGTCAGAGCATTGTTGTCTACTTGTATGATGTCACTATATTTTCTAAGTAAAGGTCAGATCATGTATGCCATCTAAAGCAGATATTCAAGTGGTGTCGGAAGCATGGGATTTCTCTGAATCCCAAGAAGAGCATCTTTGGTGTGTCCAAAGGGATCTTGTTAGGGCACATCATAGAAAAGAGCGGAATCAAGATTGACCCCAAGAGGATCAAGGCTATCACGCAAATCCTATTCCCAGTGAATAAAAAAAGCCATGCAATCTTTCTTAGGGAAAATCAATTTCCTCATAAGATTCATCTCTATTTATGCACAGATAGTCAAACCTATACAGGAGATGGTCAATAAAGATGCAGTATATAAGTGGGACAAATGGGAGAAAGACACTTTTGCTCGGATTAAACAGGCTATTGTCGATGTACCCACATTTTTTAGTCTAGATTACGACAAAGATTTCCTACTCTATACATTTATTCGGATTTATTAATCGTTGCTTTATTTACTCAAAAGGAAAATGAAGGAAATGAACAACCTATGTCTTTTATGAGCGCAAGTCTACAGGGACCAAAATTAAATTACCCTGCCATCGGTAAACAAGCATATGTAGTATACAAGGTAGTGAAGTATTTTAGGCCCTACTTATTGAAAGCTCACACAATTGTATTTGTACCTCACCCAGCAATAAGAACCTTGCAGAAAAGCGCTAATTGGGTGACCTGTCTTCAAGAATATGATCTGGAATTCAAACCAGTTCATACTATAAAGGGTCACAGACTATGAAGACTAGCAATTGAAGTAAAGGACGCTCCCAAACAAGATCTATCAAGATGGGAGCAGGAAATAGAAATGTACAATGTTGATCATGTTCCTCGGTCCACATCCACAGCGCCTTCGTATGAAGAGATACAACAATTTTTGGAACATGGCACCTTGCCCTCGCACTTATCAAGTAAACAAAAAATGGAAATCCACTTAAAAGCTCTATCATATCAACTGGTCCATGGAGTGATTTTTCAGAAGCACCACAATGAAGTTTTGTCAAGGTGCCCCGAGCCGCAAGATATGGAGAAGGTTCTGAAAGATCTACACGATGGAATGGCAAGTGGCCACTATGTGGACGACACTATATCACACAAAGTCATGAGGGATGGTTATTATTGGCCCACTCTTTTTAAGGATGCTCATATCTATGTCTGCAAATGTTGACCTTGTCAGAAATGTGCCGGTCGTGATCAAAGGTCAGCTGCCCCACTGCTCCCAGTAGCAATCGAAGAACCATTCCAATGGTGGGGCCTTAATGTTATCAGAGAAATTCTCCCACATTCATCAAAGCAACATCGATATATCCTCACAACTACAGATTATTTCACTTGGTGGTTAGAACCAATTCCACTTAGACAAATAAATGACCAAGAAGTTATTCACTTTATACAACAGAATATCATCACCAGGTTTGGCGTTCCTACGTCACTTGTCTTTGATAATGCAACATACTTTTCATCATTAAAACTTTAAGAGTTTGCATTGGAAAACGAGATTGTTCTCAAGCATGTAACTAATTACTATCCCCAGGGGAATGGTCTAGTTGAATCGACAAATAAAAATATTATTTGCATCATCAAGAAGACAATCTTCTCTGAAAAGAAGAGTTGGCATACTGCTTTGACTAATGCACTATGGGCTGACCGTGTTACTCCCAAGCCTTCCTTGAAGACCTCACCATACTTTCTAGTGTATGGTAAAGAAGTTATCTTGCCTCTGAACCTGTACCTCCAAGCCTTGCAACTCTCGTAGGAGTCACAAGGTAAACCCTGCTTACTGGTTCAGAATAGGATAAACACTTTACTAAAACTCGAGAAATAGCGACTCAAAGCCAAAGACCAATTTTCCATGCATTAAAACTGCATAAAGCGTTGGTTTGATAGAAAATCTACAATGGAAAAGAGCTTTGATGTGGGTGACCTAGTTCTGAGATGGGATAAACCCCATGAAGACAAAGATAAACATACAAAGTTTCAGCCATTGTGGATTGGACCATTCATGGTTGAAGAGAAACTCGGCCACAACACTTTCAAGCTCAAATATTTGGATGAGAGGATTGACCCCATACCTGTAAATGGTCGAGACCTAAAACACTATTTTCAGTAGCAACTATGCGATGCACTTCTTGTGCATATTGTTTTGCATTTTTCCTTTCTTTGTTTGTTTTGTGTTGTCAACTCTTAGTGGCATCTCTTTTATCTTATTGAGTCATGTCGTGTCATATCTCATGTCAATCATTGTACATAAATAAAACCTATGTGTGAAAATGCATGGCCCAAGAACTTTGTAGTGCAATCAAAGGAGAATGTGACAACTTCAATGCTTGGTTATCTATTTACTCTTCTTCTTTGTTTGGGAAAATCCATACCTTTGCTAAGGCCAGATGGAAAATACAATTTGTCCAATAGGAGAATCCTTGGGGGAACCTATTAGATTCGCATTTATGCTAGCACCTAAACCGCTCAACTTGGTATATGTCTACTTGTGTGTTAACGCATGTCTAAACTAGTAGAAAAGGTAAGGGGAAAATTTAAAGCGAGCAAACTTAAATCAAAGGTCTTAAAATACTTCTTTGAAGGGGCATGATCTTTTATCTTATTGAGTCATGTCGTGTCGTATCTCATGTCAATCATTGTACATAAATAAAACCTGTGTGTGAAAATGCATGGCCCAAGAACTTTGTAGTGCAATCAAAGGAGAATGTGACAACTTCAATGCTTGGTTATCTATTTACTCTTCTTCTTTGTTTGGGAAAATCCATACGTTTGCTAAGGCCAGATGGAAAATACAATTTGTCCAATAGGAGAATCCTTGGGGGAACCTATTAGATTCGCATTTATGCTAGCACCTAAACCGCTCAACTTGGTATATGTCTACTTGTGTGTTAACGCATGTCTAATCTAGTAGAAAAGGTAAGGGGAAAATCTAAAGCGAGCAAACTTAAATCAAAGGTCTTAAGATACTTCTTTGAAGGGGCATGATCTAGGTGGATATTGGTGGCCACCCGCCTATTCCTCTTGGACCCCCACCATTGTTTCTTTCAGATTTTAGTTTTTTTAATGGTAGAATAGTTTACTATGTTTGGCAGTTTTTTGGGACATGAACTTTCGAAGCCATTTTGAGGCCCTAAACGACGTTTTTTTGGAAAACAGGCAAATGTGGGTCAAATACTTACTCGCATTTGTAGTCGAAAGTTAGTCCTCGGATAGATATTTCTAACAAGGTATCATGCGCATCCAACAAAGATTGTATGCCAAAGTTACAACCCCAGGAAGTTGATGTACCAATTTTCCCCAATGGGACCCATAGTTTTGGTGCTTCCTCTCCTAAGGTTAGTTTTTTGGATGTTTAGGGTTTTACATTGTTTCTCTACAATAAATAGACCTTCGAGCCTCATTGCAACATATTTTGGAGGCATGCAACTGCTACATCTCTTCTTAGAGATAAGCTATCATCGCCCAAGCTAGCTTATTTCCATTGTGTATGTAAGCATATTTCAGTTCTCTAATTTTAATGAAATGAAGTTTTATTTCTACTGCATCTCTATGTTTATGTTTATATTTGTATTATGTTGCATTCTTGCATAAGTCTAGATCAATGGTATTAGAGTGGTTTGCTCTCTCTGTTTTTCTTTGCATGTCCCCAATGAGGTCAAGGTATAAGGAGTTAGGGCTCAAACTGGTTGAACCTTTGCAAGACCAGCCTCACAAACCCCGACAACCTCCCATGGCGAAAGATAAGAAATACGAGGGAGCAAGAGATCCCTTCAAAATATTGCTTGACGAATCCCTTGAGCGATAGAGGAACCCAATGATGGACAACTTTGCCCAAATCCTTCGGCGGATGCCCACAAGCGACACATCTTCATCTGGAATCCACTCTGGAGGCACCACTCCCTTCAAGGTATATGTCAATTTTGATATTCTCATATTTGAAAACCAGATCGATGCATACATCGTAGATAGACGGTTAAATCTGTTGGAAAGGTATTTTTCAGTTCATGATTTTTCCAATAGAGAAAAGATTACTTTTGCACTTCTCAAAGCCACCCCCCACATCAAGGACTGGTGGGAAACCTACTATGAGCATAAGGATGAGAGGGAACCCTCACCCTTTTCATCTGCATTGACTTGGAACTCTTTCCAAGACGCCATCAAGGAGAAGTATTACCTTGTCGAGAGCTATGAAGATAAGCACATAAATTGGACCCACAATATGGCAGGGAGGGGACCAAGACGTGCCAGAGTTCACAAATATTTTTCATACCCTTCGCATAAAGTTGGGTATCAAGGATTCTGAGAGACATTTGGTACTCCAGTATCGCGGTTGTCTATACAAATACATCCAAGTCGAGATGGAGTTCCTAAACATCTCCTCGTTTGGTGTCGCCTACCGATACGTTTTCAAGATCTAGCAGAAGTTTAAACAGAAGAAGCGAGACTTTGGATTTGCAAATCTGAAGCAAGGGAAAGGTACCCCCAAACATCAAAACAAAGGACAAAGCCAAGGTGGGGTGACCCAAGAGAACCTGTCGAAGCCACAAGCAAAGAAAAACACCATGAAGACAAAGAAGGACATAGGAAAATGGTGTGAGTTCCATAATAACCCCACTCACAACACAAGTGAGTGTCGAGCCAAGTAGTCACTGGTGGTCGAGCTGAAGGCTTCAGAATCAGATGCATGTTCCGACTCTAAGTCAGAACCCGATAAGGGGAATAACAAAGGGAAGTAGAGTATTCATGCGAAGCCCAGTGCCACTAATGCCACCACCAAGATCTAGAAGAAAATGGCATTTATTGGAATTTATTTATGAAAATAGTGAAAAATAGGAGAAAAAGAAGGTGAAAGGTCACAGGTTGCATGTGAGGAGGAAAATGAAGGAAAATAATGAAAATTGAAGAAAATAGAGGCCTCTTAATAAAAAGGATTCTAAGGATCAATTCATGGCTTTTGATCAGTTCAGATTTGGAGCTCTCATTTTTCTCTTTCTCTCTCTCATACTCTTGGACACTTAGAGTTTTCTTGGAGCACTCTTGGATGAATTTGGCATACTTGGGATTTGGAGCACGAAAGCGCAAGAGGACATCGGGATGAGCAGCTACAACGGATTTTGCTTGCAGGTACCGAGTTGCATGTATGATTTTCTTGCTAGTTTTGGCATGCATGGCATATGCATGTGATTATTTGGTTATGATCTGTCATTGGCATGCTAGATTGCCTAGTTTGACAGTTGTTTTTCCTAGCCTTGCCATTTCTTGGATAGCCATGGTGTTGTGGGTTTTACTTTTGTTTTCTGGTTGGTTTTCTTGTGATCCAAGTGGATATTGGTGGAGACCAACCTATTCCACTTGGACCCCCAGCATTTTTTCTTTTAGTTTTTCAGTTTCCTTAACTGTAGCACAGTTTACTATTTTTGATAGTTTTTCGGGTCCGGAGCCGTTTTGAGGCCCTAAATGATGTTCTTTTGGGAAACGAGCAAACATGAGGTTGCAACTAATATTTGCAATCAAAAATTATAGTCCTCGGATGGATATTTTAAACACGGTATCTTGTGCGTCAAACGAAGATTGTATGCCAAAGTTACAACCCCAGGAAGTTGATGTACCAATTACCCCAACCGGGCCCATACTTTTGGTGCTTCATCTCCTACAGTTAGATTTTTTTTATCTTTAGGGTTTCCCATTATTTATCAAAAATAAATAGGCCTTCGAGCCTCATTGCAACATAGTTCAGAGGCATGTAGCCGCCACATTTCTTTTCTGAGATAAGCTACCATCACCCAAGCTAGTTTATTTCCATTCTATATGTAAGCATATTTCAGTTCTTTCATATTAATGAAATGAAATTTTATTTATGCTACATCTCTGTGTTTATGTTTATATCTGAATTTTGTTGCATTCCTGCATAAGTCTAGATCAATGATATTAGAGCGGTATACTCTTTCTCTGTTTTTCTTTGCATGTCCCCAATAAGGTCAGGGTACAAGGAGTTAGGGCTCAATTGGTTGAACCTTTGCAAGATAAGCCTCACAAACCCCAACAACCTCCCATGGCAAAACAAAAGAAAGACGAGGGAGCAGGAGATCCCTTCAAAATATTGCTTAACGAAGCCTTCGAGTGACAGAGGAACACGATGATGGACAACTTTTCCCAGATCCTTCGGCGGATGCCCACAGGCAACACATCTTCATCCGACAGCCACTCTAGAGGCACCATGCCCTTCAAGGTACAAGTCAACTTTGATATTCCCATATTTCAAGGCCAGCTAGATGCAAATGTCATACCTAGATGGTTAAATCTGTTGGAAGGGTATTTTTTAGTTCATAATTTTTCCAATAAGGAAAAGATTACTTGTGCACTCTTAAAAGCTTCCCCCCACATCAAGGACTGGTGGGAAACCTACTATGAGCAGAAGGATGACAGGGAAACCTCAATGTTTTCAGCCGCACCCACTTGAAACTCTTTCCGAGATGCCATCAAGGAGCAATATTACCCTATCAAGAGCTATGAAGATAAGTACATAAAGTGGACCACACTACAATAGTAAAGGGACCAAGATGTGCTAGATTTCACAAATATTTTGCATACCCTTCGCATGAAGTTGGGTAACAAGGATTCTAAGCAGCATCTGGTACTCAAGTACCATTGTTACCTGCACAAATACATCCAAGACGAGATGGAGTTCCTAGACATCTCCTCGCTTGGCACTGCCTAATGATATGCTTTCAAAATCGAGCAGAAGTCTAAGAAGAAGCGAGACTCTGGATCTGAAAATCTGAAGCAAAGAAAAGGCGCCCCTAAACCATAGAACAAAGGACAAAGCCAAGGCGAGGTGACCCAAAACAAAAGGTCAAAGCCGTAAGCAAATAACAACACCACAAAGACAAAGAGGGACACAGGAAAGTGGTGTGAGTTCCATAGGAGCCCCACTCGCAACACAAGTGAGTGTCGAGCCAAGCCGTCACTGGTGGTCGAGCTCAAGACTTCAGAATTAGATGCATGTTCCGACTTTAAGTTGGAACCCGACAAAGTGAATGACAAAGGGAAGCAGATTATTGACACGAAGCCCAACACCATTGTTGCCACCACCAAGATCCAGAAGATTGAGCCTGGAGATCCAGAGGAGAGGGAGCGTCTCTTCCACTCACAAATGTGGGTGAAGGCTTCGCCGCTACAATTCATTGTCGACAATGGGAGCCAAAAAAACCTCATTTCAGCAGAGGTCGTGAAGCAGTTGAGCCTACCCACCACACCACACCGGAAGTTGTACACCATAGGGTGGCTTCACCAAGGATGAGATCTCTGCGTCAACCAGCAGTGTCGCTTTCCATACAACATCAAGCCCTTCACGGATGAGGTATTGTGTGATGTTTCTCCTCTTGAAGTTTGTGATGTATTATTAGGATAACCATACTTGTGGAAGCGTCATGTTGTATATGAGTCGAGAACTCGCACTATTATTATTTCTTTGGCTAATAAGTTACATAGTCCAGTAGCCCCGCCTATAGCCATCTCTTTGATCTCTGCTAAGCAATGCAGTAAAGATCATCTCCTAGAATGGGAAATTTGTTTTATTTTTTATTCACTCTCAAAGTAAAGGGAATATCTTGGTCACATCCATGGCCCCAGGGAAGGGCTCCTCCACGGAGCAGAAGTAGGTGGATAAGGCTGTGGAAGAATATAGAGACATCTTCTCCTCTGTAATATTCCTAACCCGAAATATTCCTCAAACCCCAGCAAAAACTCCAACCAAATACATGCAAATGATATAATAACCCAGAAGTGATAAATTAACTGTGGAACAGCATATAATAATGTAAACCGGAAATATAAGCAGATACATAAGAAATGCAGCGAGAAATGCTAAGCCATTTTATTATACTGAGCAATAAAATGAGTACAAGAGGTGATCAGACAGATGGCACCTCGACTTGCACAAGGCAAGTGAAGAAATACTCTCAAAATAACAAGGAATGACCCCTCTGCGTGGATGCTGCTAGAGAACTATCGTGCTGCTGTTGCTCCTGGAAAACAAATAATGATTTGGGGCTGCTCCCTTCCTCGGAAAATGCCGAAACTCTGGAATCAGGCTCTACTCCAAAAACCCAAAAAAACCCAGAATGCTTTCTTGGAATAACCGACCCTTGAAAATCACCCCCTTGGGGTTCTGCGCAGCTCCTCAATGCTCTGCGCTGCCACTGAAGAAGACCCCTCTAAACTCTGCCTGAAACTCTGTGAAAACTCCTCTAATAGGTAAGGGCTGGTCCCCTGCTCAATCACCCATCATAAATCCTCCTGCAGAAACCCCAGTCCAACACTACTACCAAAAAGAACTGCGTCCCTCTCCCAGTGCTGCGGAGTCCTCCAAAACACTGCTAAAACTACTGTTGGAATGCTGATAAAACTACTGCTGAAATGCCAAAGGAAATACCTTGCCCGAGCAGGCACTCGAAGTCCCCAGGGGCTAAGGGCGAGATCTCCGAACGAGACACTCAATGCACTAAACAGTGCTGCAAACTAGCTAAACAGCCAGCGTGCTCAGAAGTCGAAACAACTAGCTCAAAATGCACATAACTCAATGATCCAAAATGAGGGGGCTCCTCTCTATTTTATAGCCTCTGCCTCTCACAATCCCTAGGCTCACCTCCTCCTGCGTGATTCCCCTCTTGCCACGTGTTTCTTTCCTCCTGCACAGTGCCTCCATGTGTTTGCGTGGGCCCCATTTCTGCGTCCCCCTTTGGCCCCCTTGGCTTCCCTTTAAGTCACAACGTTGTGCTACTAGGAAGTGACTTTTTATTCTTAAAGTGAGTTATGTCCCATGTTCTCACCTTTTTTTTTATTCACAAATAACTATATAAGGCAAAAATAAGACAAAATCGAATATTCCAATTAGCCATGGCTAATTAGGAATATTACAGTCTCCCCTGGCAAAATGTTGCTTGTCCTCAAGCAACTAAAGTGATGGATGCTACAAGATCTTCTCACTCTCCCAAGCCACATCCTCATCCGGCAAATTCTTCCACCTCACCAAGAATTCCCGGACCGTCATGCTCCGCAGCTGCCTCTCCCTGGTATCAATGATAGCCTCCGGCTGCAATACCAAATGCCCCTCGTCATCCATGGGTGGTAGCTCATCTATCACTGTCACCTGCTGCCCCAATGCCTTTTTCAGGCATGATACATGGAAAACGTTATGAATCTTGCCGCCTCGGGGCACCTCCAACTCATATGCAACGTGTCCAACCCTGCATATCACCCTGTACAACCCATAAAAGCAGGGCTTGAGCTTCTGAGCCCCCTTCTACTTTAGTAACAACTATCGGTATGGCTGTAATCGTAGGTAGACCATGTCCCTTACCTCGAACTATCTCTCCACCCAACCCCTGTCGGCATACAGCTTCTGCTGGTCTTGTGTTATAGCCATGTTATCCTTGAGAGCTTGAAGAATATCCTGACTCTCTTGGATCCAAATCTTGGCTCTACGAGCCTTGCTATCACCAAACATCACGTCAGCAAAAGATAAAGGATGATACCCATATAAGGCATAGAATGGTGACATACCAATGGACATGTGATGTGAAGTATTGTAGCAGTACTCCCCTAGATGTAGCCACCTCAACCATGCTCGCTGCTACCTCTCCTGTAGCTGCTTCTGCTCCAAAAAGAACTTGAGGCTGTTGTGATCAGTCCTCACCCTGAACCTGTTACCTACCAAATACTCTCGGTACTTAGCCAATGCATGCATGATGGCTAGCATCTCCTTGTCGTATATAGAATACAACCTCTCATGCGGAAGGAGCTTCCGGCTCTCAAAGGCTATAGGGTGACCTCCTTCCATCAACACTGTGTCGATCCCCTCTCCCGACGCATC
Organism: Pinus taeda; assembly: GCA_000404065.3. Classification (NCBI taxonomy): domain Eukaryota; kingdom Viridiplantae; phylum Streptophyta; class Pinopsida; order Pinales; family Pinaceae; genus Pinus; species Pinus taeda. The sequence goes on from APFE030399060.1 coordinate 43,684, forward strand.
ATACTCCAAAACAAATGGTTGCGTAAAGTCTGGAAATGCAAGCACTGGACAGCTGCTCATAACCTCCTTGAGCCTATCAAAGGCTCGCTGCGCCGTATCTGACCAACTGAATGCCCCCTTCCTTGTCAAATCTGTCAGGGATGCAGCAAGCTGCGAGAAACCTTTGAAAAACTTCCGGTAGTAAGTACAAATGCCAATGAACCCTCGAAGTTCCGTCACATTTCTCGGCTCCGACCATTCTCTGATGGCCCTGATCTTCTCCTCGTGGACTCTCACTCCGTCCACCCCTATGATGTGTCCCAGATACAACATCTCCGTCAACCCAAACTCGCACTTGGAGAGTTTGGCATAGAACTGCTGCTCCTATAAGATATGCAATACCGTCTCAATGTGCTGGAGATGCTCCTCCCAAGTCCTGCTGTAAATGAGAATGTCATCAAAGAATACCAACACAAACTTCCTCAAGTGACTACGAAAGATGTGATTCATGCAGGACTGAAATGTAGCGGGGGTGTTAGTTAGCCCAAAAGGCATCACCAAGAACTCAAAGTGCCCATAATGACACCTTAAGGCGGTCTTGAGAATGTCCTGCTCCCTCACGCGAATCTAATGGTACTCAAATCTCAAATCAATCTTTGAGAAGAATCGTGTTACCCTCAACTCGTCCATCAGCTCATCGATCCTGGGTATGGGGTACCTGTTCTTCAGGGTCTTTTTGTTCAGGGCCCTATAGTCAATGCACATCCTCAATGTGTCGTCCTTCTTCTTCACCAACACCACAGAAGAAGCAAAAGGACTCGTGCTCGGTCGAATGTGCCCAAGAGCCAGCAACACTTGGATAGCCTGCTCAATCTCATCCCGATAGGCCTTAGGGTGCCTATAGGGGTAGTGATCACCGCCTGTATGCCCTGCTCAAGCTCGATGGTGTGCTCAAACCCCTGATCCGGTGGCTGTCTTGGTGGAATCTCCCCAAACACTATGGCATACCGATCAAGGATGGACTGTATCTCTAGATGTATCAATTGCCCTGTAGTCCCTGCATCTGATGCACGCAGCTCCACTGCCCACTCTATGTCTCCCTTCTGGAAGACTGCCTCCATCCAATGAGCCGACACAGTCTAAGGTGGATATGTGTGTTGTCCCCATATCTTCTCATGCCTCCCTGTCTTCTCATCATCCCACTCCATCTCTAGCGTCTTCCAATCCGTCATGACCTTCCCTAGAGTAATAAGCCACTAAACACCCAGTATCATGTTGGTGTCCGGGATATCGACCACGAAAAAGTGGCCAGTCAATGTGTAGGTGCCCATCGTCACTGAAAGCTCTGGAACATAACGAGCACACATCATGGTCTGATCTCCTGGGACCAATACTGAAAACCCATTGAAGCTCTCTATCTGAATACCTCTCCACTCAACCATATGTGCATCGATGAAGTTGTGGGTTGCCCCACTGTCAACCAAAACCGATACGCGTTGGCCATGTACTGTCCCTCGTACGCGTAGCGTCAGATACTTGGGAACTCCTTGCAATGCTGCAAGGGCCCCTGCGGTGGGTGCAAAAGATGCACCACCTGCTGCTGGTGGTGGAGGTGGAAAAGGTCCATGTATTACATGGCTATCTCCTGCATCCACATCCTCCTCGCCATCCTCTTCTCCACCACTCTCAGAGAAGACCTCAATAAATTGTGCTTTGCCAACTACACATCTATGTCCCAGTGCCCATGGCTCCTGACATGTGAAGCACAACTGCTTCTTCTTCAACTCCCTCTTGACATCGTCCTCAATCTGTACTCGTCCTAGATTCCCCTTTGGAGGTGGAATCCTCACATCCTTCCCCTTAGACTAAAAAGGTTGTCTTTGGGGGTAAGGTGTACAGGTCCTGGGTAAAACATCCTGTAAGTCCCGGGTCCAGCTGATAGCGTCCTGGAGCGTGGCTGGTCTAGTGGATCAGACTAGACCCTGAAGTGGCTCTGCTAACATCCTAGACATACACCACCTTTCTCTACTCAAAAATTCGGGCATCCCTATCACCATTTGTCTTACATCGAGTAGAGCTTTATAATGAAGGTGGGAAAACCTCCGATGCCAAAGTTCGAACTAAAGATATGTGTCATAAGACATGACACCTAGCGGACTTCCATCAACCTGATATAATGAATCAACACGAAACCCAAGAGAAAAGGCATCTTTAACATTATTTTTCCATATACATACCTTGCCATCGCTGAATATTACCTTGTAGCCTTTGTCTTTCATTCCAAAGATGGACACAGGTTCTTCTCGGAGGTTAGGTGCATTTAATACATCCTGGAATTTCTAGCCTTCTTGAATACTTGTCCTCTTCCTTGATTCCCAGCTCTCCTCTTACCACTGCTATTGAATTTTTTCATTCCTTTGATAGTCATGAGAGGGATCTTCATCATCGTCTCAGTGAGAGTCTTTTCTATCAGGGCATTCCCTTGCATAGTGACCTACTTTATTGCAAATGTAACATCGTCCTTTTCTTCCACCCTTAGGTCCAGCCTTTCCTTTTGATTTAGACCCGGAATTCTTTCTTTTCTTAGAATGAGAAGAAAAAGCAACAAGAGGACCTTTAGGCATGAGCATTTCTTGCTCTTCAACCCTTGTTTCTTCTTGAATGCATCTAGCCATTAATTCGTCAAAACCAAGAATTACATTATTGTTTAGAAGAGTAGTCCTGAACACGTACCATTCAGATGGTAATCATCCTAGAGTCGTGAGTGCCATTTCCCTATCGGCAATAGTCTCCCCAATAGATAGGAGATCGTTCTTGATCTCAGTGATTCTTAAGAACTATGCTTGCATACTCTCATCTTTACCCTTCTTGATTTCCCTCAGCTTATTTCTAAGAAACAAAACTTGATTTGCATCATTAACTTTAAATAAACTCACCAGTCTATCGTAGATTTCCTTGGAGGTGTTCAGATCAGATATGTAGACCACCAAGTGCTTGTTGATAGAGTCCCGGATGATCTTCTCTATTTTGACTTCTCTGGTTTTCCATTTGTACCTAGCAGCAGCGGATGCATTTGATGGAGGCTCAACAATATTGCCTCTTACATGGTCCAGTACTCCTTGATCTTCTAGGGTTAGATCGATAGATATTTTCCATCCGTGATAGTCAGCTTTTTCACGGAGCTTGTCTTCAGAAGAAAAGAGTGTTGAGGACCCCATAGTTCTTTTAGGATAGCCTTGCCAATCTTCTCTTCGGTGATCGCTCTTGCTCTTGCTCGAGCTTTGTCTTCACCTAAGCTCTGATACCATGTTAAGTTATGGTATGTTCTATGCTTATAACAGTTTACTTCATTTTCTTATTATATTCCATAGATTAGCAATCAAATGTACATAAAGTAAAGTGCAGATAGAACATTAAACGATCGACAGAAAACAAGCCAAGACAAGAGACACAAGATGAGGCCGCTAGCCAGGGACAAACCCCACAATGTGTGGGGAAACCCTTTGATCAAATCTTCTTTTATCTTCAATAATTCAGCGAAGAGAAATATTACAATAAATCTGATTTATATCAGCAGTAGCAAACCCTAGATCAGCAGCATCAACATTAGCGGCTTCATCATCAAACTAGGGCAGACGATATCTCACAAACCGACCGTCGGATCGGCTTGATTCCACCACCAAAAGTTGCGGCTTCCAGAGGAGGTTCAGATGAACCTACGGCGCAGTTCAGATGAGGAGATCTTCTGGTCCATGCAGGTCAAACTTCACTTCTGCAGTTGCAGCTTCAGTTTTAGAAGCTTCCTTCAAACTAGGGCAGTCGATATCTTGCAAACCGTCTGTCGGACTGACTTGATTCCACCACCAAAAGTTGCAGCTTTCAGAGGAGGTTCAGATGAACCTACAACGCAGTTCAGATGAGGAGATCTTTTGGTCCTCGCAAGTCAAACTTTACTCCTGTAGTTGCAGCTTCAGTTTCAACAGCTTCCTTCAAACTAGGGCAGTCAATATCTTGCAAACCGTCCGTTGGATTGACTTGATTCCACCACCAAAAGTTGCAACTTTCAAAGGAGGTTCAGATGAACCTACAGAGCAGTTCAGATGAGGAGATCTTCTAGTCCACGCAGGTCAAACTTTACTTCTGCAATTGCAGCTTCAATTTCAGCAGCTTCCGGCTTCACATGTGTGAGGGAGAGACCCTTTTCTGCGTAGTAGAGAGAGAGAGATGTGATGAGATGAGTGAGTGCAAATGAGGAAAAGTCCTCTTGTATTTATACACAAATGATGATGTTTAAATAGATGCGATTGTTGAGCTTTTGAGCCTACATGAGTTGTAGGTTGGCTTGATAATAATTCCATAATCAAAATAAATTCATATCTCCATGAATACTTATCGGAATCGAATGATCTTTATATCAATCTTACACCTCTCAACAAGAGGAATCTAATAAAAATATTATCAACCATGAATAAGATGACCAACATGAAGTTTTGGCCCTAGTTGCCAATTTTAACAATCATACATAAAGTTCACGCAGAGGGTCATAGAGACATTCGACCAGAAGGACCTAGAGCTACATTTAGGTAGTTAGCTCAGCTAAAACAGACAGGTAGTGCAGAGGCATATATCGCAGAGTTCCAGAGGCTAGTTGTGATGGTGTCGATATCTCAAAGGCGAGTTTGACCATGTTGTTCGTTGAGGCGATAACATAACCATTGTGTGGGTGGGTGAGAGCCTACAAGCCCATCACTTTGCAAGATGCGATCACCGGGACTAGGTACACGCTGGACGCAATCTCTAAGACCAGATTACCTCGCAGGCCTACCTTTCCTTAGAAGGGTAAGGGCACCATACCTCCTTAGAAGGAGTGTCATACGTGGGCAGTTGCATGAAGAGACCATGAGGGACCTCTGGAGGAGGAAACTATGCTTTACGTGTCAGGAGCCTTGGGCAACTGGGCACAAGTGTTCTAAGGGAAAGGCCCACTATATTGAGGTATTTTCTGATAGTGAGCCCAAGGAGCAGTGTGAGACCATGAGGGACCTCTGGAGGAGGAAACTATGCTTTACGTGTCAGGCCTTGGGCAACTGGGTACAAGTGTTCTAAGGGCAAGGCCCACTATATTGAGGTATTTTCTGATAGTGAGCCCAAGGAGCAGTGTGAATAGGAGCTAGTAGGAGGGGAGGAGGAGCACCGGGATACAGGGGAGTAGCCGCATTATCAAGGTGCCAAGGGAGGCACCATCGCTCCGCTTACAGGGGTCCTGAGGTATCATACATTGCGAAGTAGAGCCACTATTCAGGATCAGAGGGTGATTGTTTTAGTGGATGGTGGGGCCACCCACAACTTTATAGATGCACACCTGTTGGACAGAAGGGGATTGGAGATAGCCTTTTGAAGAATTTTTAGTTATGATACCCACGAACCAAACTATGGAGTGCACCCGAATGATCCTTAAGATGAAGTTGACAATGGGAAACTACATGGTCATCTATGATTTCTTCATGGTGAACGTGCCAAACACCAATGTGGTGTTGGGCGTTCAGTGGCTATACTCTATTGGTCATTATACTACATATTACAGGGCAATGGAGATGGAGTTCATATGGCTAGATGGGAAGAAGTTGGTGTTGAGGGGCATGCATGGAGGCAAATCTACCCACATCAAGTCATGACAGCCAACAAGATGGAGGTAGATCTATGGATAGGAGATATAGCATGGGTAGTAGAGTGCGGGATTTCGAAGACAAGGCAGGTGTTCAAACACAACAACATCATCCGAACATCTTAGCAGTCCTACAGAGACATCGGGCATTTTTTGGAGATATTCCTCCAACTCGTCCCCCAGACAGAGGGTATGAGCATACTATTGAACTCAGGCAGTCATCACCACCCCCTACAGACATCCCAAAGCTTATCGAGATGAGATAGAGAGAGCCATTCAGGAGTTGTCAACCTCGGGCCATGTTACCCACCACCTGTGGGTGATATCCATAGGGGAAATTTTTTTCTCCTAGATAGTCCTCAGCAGACAACTAGCAGCCCCTTGCAGCCACCAGATAGCTCGATGTGCCACTATCTCCGCCACTTGAGCCAACCATATGCACCCTTGCCCATATTTTATGATCGTATGTTCGAATGTGGGCCTTCCAACCCTGAAGGTATGGCTTTTCATTGTGTAATTTGGTATTTTGGCTTATTTATCATGGACACTTTTGCGCATGGATTAGTGGGGGGATTCGGCAGAAAGAATGGGCTTGGTTTGTACTCGTCTCCTCTGTCCAACTTGGTGGTTACCCTTGTATCCTAGTCCCAGGGGATCTCCTTTATTGGCTACTAGCTTTAGAAATGGTACTACATGGGAAATCTCGATTTTGGTTGCAGAGTGCCACTTCCCAACACCACATATGTCACTCCCCTCTGCTCATTATAACCCTTTTCACCATATTTCCCATCTGGGTCCACATTTGTCCATCAGGTCCACAAGAAGTTAGCCTCCCCCTCCCCTTGTCCACACTTTGGGTCGGGCCTGGAACGATTACCTAAAGGTTGATGCAAATAGAAAGAAAGTAAAAAGAAAAATTTGGCCACTCTCAACAGGAAATGTACCATAAGATGCAAAAGATGGCTGGGAGATACAAATTTAACACGTGGGCAGAAGCCAACATGAGATCTACCCCTTATCATTATGGCCATCACCCTAGTTCCTAAGGCCCCTATATGAGCCCCCAGCATCATTAAGAAACCCATGATTATCCCAACCCCTAGTGGGCGATGAACTGTCCCACCTAAAGGGGGTAATCACTGCTATATCTTACACATCATGCTCTCATCCCCTGGAGCCCCGAGTAATTATGAAAAGAAAAATCAATAAAAAGGAAAAAGTCATATGAAAGAAGTGTGGAAAAACAAAGTTTGGGGTAGCTCATTGTTAAGTTATGGTATGTTCTATGCTTATAACAGTTTACTTCTTTTTCTTATTATATTCCACAGATTAGCAATCACATGTACATAAAGTAAAGTGCAGATAGAACATTAAACGTTCGACAGAAAACAAGCCAAGACAAGAGACACAAGATGTGGCAGCTAGCAAGCGACAAACCCCACAATGTGTGGGGAAACCCTTTGATCAACTCTTCTTTTATCTTCAATAATTCAGCAGAGAGAAATAGTACAATAAATCTGATTCATATCAGCAGTAGCAAACCCTAGATCAGCAGCATCAGCATTAGCGATTTCATTATCAAACTAGGGTAGATGATATCTCACAAACCGTTCATCGGATTGACTTCATTCCACCACCAAAAGTTGTGGCATCCAAAGGAGATCTCGATGGACCTACAACGCAATTCCAAAGAAGAGATCTTCTAGTCCATGCAGGTCAATCTTTACTTCTGCAGTTGCAGCTTCAGTTTTAGCAGTTTCCGGCTTCAAACTAGGGCAGTCGATATCTTGCAAACCGTTCATCGGATTGACTTTATTCCACCACCAAAAGTTGCGGCTTTCAAAGGAGGTTTAGATGAACCTACAGCGTAGTTCCAAAGAGGAGACCTTCTAGGCCACGCAAGTCAATCTTTGGATCTGCTGTTGCAGCTTCAGGTTCAACAGCTTCCGGCTTCACATGTGTGAGAGAGAGACCCATTTCTGCGCAGTAAAGAAGAGACTCATTTATGTGCAGTAGAGAGAGAGAGATGTGATGAGAAGAGTGAGTGCAAATGAGGAAAAGTCCTCTTATATTTATACACAACGTTGGTGTTTGAATAGATGCGACTGTGGGGTCTAGCCTACATGAGTTGTAGGTCAGCTGATAATAATTCCATAACAAAATAAATTCATATCTCCATGAATACTTTCGGAATCGGATAATCTTTATATCAATCCTACACCTCTCGATGAGAGGAATCTAATAAAAATATTATCAGCCATGAATAAGATGACCCACATGAAGTTTTGCCCTGGTTGCCAATTTTAACACTCCCTCTCAACCAGGGAGAACTTCATCTACAATATGTCTATCGGTCGTTACTATTCATCCATCAAATGCACTTCCCTGTACAACCTGACCCTTGCCCTGCTCTGCTCTATTCTGCCTGTTGTGCTTTGTCTTGTTCTGCCCTGTACTGATCGGTACTGTTTTGCTCTGTTCTGCTCTACTCTTGCATTGTTCTGTTCTGCTCTGTTTTTGTCTGAATTATGAAGAAGAAGAAATGATCGAGGATGTATCACACTGACTCAAAGTCAGTCTTAGAGTATGTACCACTAGTCCCAGACCAGTCTCAACCAACCTGAAGTCAACGTCATAGTGAGTACAACTCCACTGGTCCTAGACCAGTATCATCTTCCACTGACTCAAAGTCAGTCTCAAAGTGCATACCACTGGTCCCAGACCAGTCTCAGCCGACCCGAAGTCATCTTCATAGTAAGTACCACTCCTACCCCAGACCAGTATCACAGTCTTAGAGAGTGTACCACTGGTCCTAGACCAGTCTCAACCGACCCGAAGTCAGCGTCATAGTATGTACCACTCTCACTGGTACCAGACCAGTGACACGAAGTCAGTCTCGGAGTATGTACCACTAGTCCCAGACCAGTCTCAACCGACCCGAAGTCAGCATCATAGTATGGTACAACTCCTACCACTAGTCCCAGACCAGTATCATTGATCCCAGATCAATGGAGGTCATCCTAGCGTAGGGAGTACGGTAGATACAATGATTCGTCCATCGGTACTACTATGGTCCCTAACTTCATTTCCCTGCTCATTGATCAGATGAGAGGTACTTCCCATGAGTCCCAGACTGCATGGGTAGGATGCCTCGACAGGAGAATTAATCAATCTTGTCCTCACAAGAGAATACATCAATCCTGCTACAATCACCATGGAGAACACCTCAATCCAGGCCTCAGAGGAGAACACATCAATCCTACTACAGTCGCCATGGAGAACACATCAATCCAGGCCTCACAGGAGAACACATCAATCCTGCTACAGTCGCCATGGAGAACACATCAATCCAGGCCTCATAGGAGAACTAATCATCCTGCTACAGTCGCCATGGAGAACACATCAATCCAGGCCTCACAGGAGAACATATCAATCCTGCTACAGTTGCCATGGAGAACACATCAATCTAGGCCTCACAGGAGAACTAATCATCCTGCTACAGAAGAGAGCGAATCATCTTGTTCCACAAGAGAGCGAATCATCTTGTCCCACAAGAGAGTGAATCATCTTGTTCCAGTGCGCACCAACAGGGGAGGGTGAGTCACCCTGTGATCGTATGTTGCACCAGTAATAACCGCAAGCCCTCAGAGCTCCCAGAGCTCAATGTATGCAACATGCAAGACCCTTGTACAAGGGTTTCTTGACGACTCCAAGTCGTTTGGGAAAATCACAAATTATATCTTTCCTCGAGGCTTTGACAAGGTGTATCGACCTGTACATCATCTTAATGTGATGGAGCCTCCTTGCTCATCGACTTACTGTATCCCAGATGATGTCTATCTACTGGAGCAATCGACGAATACGAGATTCCTCAATAATCGAATCCCACCTCTGGTTGTTACAGAGAATCACATTGGTATCCAATGTAAATCCAAATAGCTCACTGAAGAGCTTTCGCAACCAGACTGCCTCACACGAGGTCATGCTAGCAACAATATATTCTGCTTCGGCAGTGCTCAAAGCCACCGACTTCTGCTTCCTGCTCATCCAGGATATCAAAGCAGATCCCAAGGTGAAACAGCGCGCGGAAGTGCTCTTGCGGTCCACCACACTGCCTGCCCAATCAACATCAGTATATCCAAGTAGTCTCACATCTTCGGCAATGTATCTTAACCCATTGTGCCATGAAGATATCTCAGAAGATTCTTGGCATCAATCCAATGGGGCTCAACCAAATATGAGCTCACAATGCTAACTGCAAAACATATGTTCGGATGGAGGTTCACCAAGAACATCAATGCGAATGAGTTTATGAAACTCAGAGGCATTTCCCAAATCTAGTCCGACATCACTACCATATAACTTCTAAAAGTTAAAATCATCGGGGTAGTCATAGGCTTGCAGTCCATCATACCGAGTCTTTCCAATATCTTTACCACATATTTTCCTTGAGATAGGAAAATTTCCCTTGGCTTCTGCCATACTTCAAGTCCTTGGTCCATTTCAAATTCAGAAGCCAACTCCCTCTTACATTTGTGAATGAGAGGGTCTGCGCCTGTTAGAAAGAGGTCATCCACATACAACACCAGTATGAGAGACTTGTCATCTTCAACCTTAAAGTAAAGGTAAGAATCGGCTTCACTCCTGTGAATCCCAACTTCATCAAGTAGCTGTCAATCCTCTCATACCATGCTCGGGGTGCTTGCTTCAGCCCATAGAGAGCCTTTTTCAACCTGCATACATGAGATTTTCAATCATAAATTTCAAATCCTTCGGGTTCCTCCACGTAGACCTCTTCTTTGATTGAGCCGTGTAAGAACACAGTCTTGACATCCATCTGATGTAGGTTCCATCCTTGTGAAGTGGCAAGGGTTATGATCGAGCAGATGGTCGTATATCTGGCAATAGGTGCAAATACCACATCATAGTCTATACCTTCCTTCTGGGAGAAGCCACGAGCAACAAAACGATCCTTATACTTTTCCGTACTTCCATCTGCTGCATGCTTTATCTTGTAAAGCCATTTGGAAGTAACAATTGTCTTGTCCTGGGGTCTGGGAACTACTTCCTAGACATCATTCTTCATGATAGACTCACATTCTTTGGTCATAGCATCCTTCCATACTTGATGCTTGACGGCGTCTGAGAATGATGAAGGCTTATTTTGTATGATCGTGCTCATGATGGTCAGGTATCCTTGATACCTATTAGGTTTCTTACTTTCACGAAAGGTTTCTCGGGGTGCAGCATGTCCTTCAGCATCATCAAGTAGCCCCCTAAGCCATGAAGGCCTCTTCCTAGAAGAGGAAGGCTCATGTGGAGGAGGATCAATCAGATCCATGGGTTCTTCCACATCAAGCATTGATTTACCATCCTTTTCTTTCGGTTCCCTGTTGTCGGCTTCTTGAGAGCTCCTCAAAGTCGGAAGATTGTTCACCTTGCTAAGAGCCATATCTTCGTCAAAGGTGACATCATGACTAATTATGACTTCCCTTTGACCAGCTACATAGATTCTATAGCTTTTAGTATGTTCACCATAGCCCATGAAAATTCCCTTCTTTTATCTTTCGGCACATGAAAATATATAGGGCTTCCAAAAAATTCTAAAATGAGAAACATCAGGTTTCTTACCAGTGAACTTTTCTTCAGGAGTCTTGGAACCCAATGCTTGATGAGGGCATCGATTTTGTACATATACGATAGTGTTTGTAGTTTCAGCCCATAGAAACTTCTGAAGTCTTTGATCATGTAGCATGGCCCGGACAGCTTCCACAATCGTGTGGTTCTTCCTTCCTGCCACACCATTCTGCTCAGGAGTATGTGGTGTAGTAGTCTCCCTCTTAATGCCAGCCTCAGACATGCCTGAGTGAACCAACTGTAATATCTCAGAGGTCTTGCTTTGGCTTGAGGGGAACGGTCCCCTTTTTGAGCTTTCCTTCGGCACATCCCAGACATACGCCTTCTTTCTCTACTTGGAATTCGGGCATCCCTGTCACCGAGTATAGCTTTATAATGAAGGGGGGCAAACCTCCGATGCCAACATTCGGACTGAAGAGATGTGTCATAAGACATGACAACTAGCGGACATATAATGACCCAAGAGTAAAGGCATCTTTAACATTATTTTTCCATATACATACCTTGCCATTGCTGAAGGTTACCTTGTAGCTTTTGTCTTCCATTGCCGAGATGGACACTAGGTTCTTTTTGAGGTCAGGTGCATTCAATACATCCTGGACTTTCTAGCCTTCTTGAATGGTTGTCCTCTTCCTTGATTCCCAGCTCTCCTCTTACCTTTGCTATTGAATTTGTCATTCCTTTGGTTGCCATGAGAGGGATTTTGATCATCGTCCCGGTGTGAGTCCTTTCTATAAGGGCACTCCCTTGCATAGTGACCTGCTTTATCGCAAATGTAACGTCGTCCTTTTCTTCCACCCTTAGGTCCAGCCTTTCCTTTTGATTTAGTCCCAGAATTATTTCTTTTCTTAGCATGAGAAGAAAAGGCAGCAGGAGGACCTTTAGGCATGGGCATTTTTTGCTCTTCTTCCCTTGTTTCTTCTTGAATGCATTTAGCCATTAATTCCTCAAAACTAGGAATTACATTATTGTTCAGAAGAGTAGTCCTGAACACATACCATTCGGATGGTAACCCTCCATGAGTCATGAGTGCCATTCCCCTGTCAGTGATAGCCTCCCCAATGGATAGGAGATCGTTCCTGATTTCGGTGATCCTTAAGAAGTATGCTTGCATACTCTCATCTTTGCCCTTCTTAATTTCCTTCAGTTTATTTCTAAGAAGCAAAACTTGATTTGCATCATTAACTTTAAATAAACTCACCAGTGTATCGTAGACTTCCTTGGAGGTGTCCAGATTAAAGATATAGGCCACCAAGAGCTTGTCGATAGAGTCCCGGATGATCTTCTTCGCTTTAGTTTCTCTGTTGTTCCATTTGTTCCTGGCAGCAGGAGATGCATTTGATGGAGGCTCAACAATATTGCCTCTCACGTAACCCAACACTCCTTGATCCTCCAGGGCTAGATCGATAGACATCTTCCATCCGTGATAGTCAGCTTTCTCACGGAGCTTGTCTTTGGCAGGAAAGATTGTTGAGGACCCCATAGTTATTTTAGGATAGCCTTGCCAATCTTCTCTTCGGTGATTGCTCTTGCTCGGGCTTTGTCTTCACCTCAGCGCCGATACCATGTTAAGTTATGGTATGTTCTATGCTTATAACAGTTTACTTCTTTTTCTTATTATATTCTACAGATTAGCAATCACATGTACATAAAATAAAGTGCAGATAGAACATTAAACGATCGACAGAAAACAAGCTAAGACAAGAGACACAAGATGTGGTGGCTAGCCAGGGACAAACCCCACAATGTGTGAGGAAACCCTTTGATCAAATCTTCTTTTATCTTCAATAATTCAGCAGAATGAAATAGTACAATAAATCTGATTCATATCAGCAGTAGCAAACCCTAGATCAGCAGCATCAGCATTAGCGTCTTCATTATCAAATTAGGGCAGACGATATCTCACAAACCGACCGTCAGATTGACTTCATTCCACTACCAAAAGTTGCGTCTTCCAGAGGAGGTTCAGATGAACCTACAGTGCAGTTCAGATGAGGAGATCATCTAGGCCACGCAGGTCAATCTTTATTTCTGCAGTTGCAGCGTTAGTTTCAGCAATTTCCGGCTTCAAACTAGGGCAGTCGATATCTTGCAAACCGTTCATCGGATTGACTTCATTCCACCACCAAAAGTTGCGGCTTTTAGAGGAGGTTCAGATGAACCTACATCACAGTTCCAAAGAGGAGATCTTCTAGGCCACGCAAGTCAATCTTTGGATCTGCAGTTGCAGCTTCAGGTTCAATAGCTTCCGGCTTCACATGTGTGAGAGAGAGACCCATTTCTGCACAGTAGAGAGAGAGAGATGTGATGAGAAGTGTGTGAGCAAATGAGGAAAAGTCCTCTTATATTTATACACAACGTTGGTGTTTGAATAGATGTGATTGTTGGGCTTCTGAGCCTACATGAATTGTAGGTCGGCTTGATAATAATTCTATAATCAAAATAAATTCATATCTCCATGAATACTTATCAGAATCGGATGATCTTCATATCAATCCTACACCTCTCGACGAGAGGAATCTAATAAAAATATTATCAGCAATGAATAAGCTGACCTGCATGAAGTTTTGCCCTGGTTACCAATTTTAAATTAACTAAGAAGTTTATAAGGGTTCTCCCCTTTTGGTCAGTCCAACCATCTGACATCACAGTGCAACCTGTTTGTGCCCATGATTCCCTAAAATCCTCCAATCTTTTGGTGTAGTCAAGCTTTTCATTTTGAAGAATCCGGCCTCTCATGTCATGGTAAGAAGGGATTTTGTACCCTAGACCAACAGTTGCAATAGCATCAAGAGCAGGATGGAAAAATGGATTATTCCTTACAATGCTGAAAGGAATATCACTCCAAAGGGGAAATTTTGCTAGCAATTTGTCAGCTTGTTCTTTTTCAGTTTTTTTCGCATTGAACTGATAGATGGCTGTGAACCAGGTGTGGTTCAAGAAACAAAAAATGATGAGGCAACTACCGGGTTGGTTGATGCTGCAGTAGAACTACTGCCACTTGTTCAACTGACTTTTTTAGTTGCCTCTTCATTTTTGCTTTGGCCTCTCTAGTGTGGTCTAAAGTTTCCAATGCTTTCATGGCTCTTCGGATGAGTTCAGGATTTGTATTTGTGCAAGGCCCTACATCAAATCCAGGTGTTGGTGCAAGGTGATACTTCAATTTGTACACCCCCTAGATATATGGTGCCCACACAACTTGCAAGACAAGTTTATTCTATCATTCGGAGCAGCAGGTTCACCAAATTCCCAGAAAGGGTCCAATTCCTTTGGCATGTTTGATTTTGAACTTTGAAGTTGAAAACTTGAATGGTGTTTCGGTGAACTTACGGGAAAATAAGGATTACAATTTAATATATACAAGTTACAAACTTACAATTTAGTATTTTACTATTTACATTTTACAAAAAATAAAAAAAATTACACACAATTTAAGAAACCCCATTTCAAACCCAACCAAAAAAACTAAAAAAAAAAAAATACATTGTACAAATGTCAAAAACCCCATGGGCCCTGTTGTCGCACAAATTGTCACGACAACGCTCAGATCGGGGGCTGTAACCCTGATCCCCAATCTCTCCGTTTAAGCCATGTCCCGAGGCTAAGGGGGGTAGACCCTACGGGACAAAGGAAGACCAACTGTGGACCAGTTGGGTTGGGAGACCAACAAGGCAATTGATTGATTTTTTAAATTAATGTACCAGTGCCTTATGGAGTTAATGATTAAATGATTAGTGATTAAATGATGAAGAAATATGAACCTTGTAAAACAATCATTTATCATCGAAATATCCCAAGCGATGCAAGATGTTCAATAAACTCAACGCTTTAATAATGATCCAACAATTAAATTTTTTATAGATTGAATACATTAGACAACCATACAATTTAAACGCTAACGAAATACCACTTTCATATAGCCAATTTTAAATAAACATTTAAGTGCATTTAGCTATAGAAAAATGGAACATAAATACCACAAGAGATTCCAAAAAATGAATTTTCAATTTTTTTAGTTAAGCTTTTCAAAAAAAATAATATTTTTATATTTTTTAAATATTTCTATTTTTATTTCTATTTTCTAAAAATAAAACAAAACTAAAAGCCTAATAAAACTAAAATAAATGAAACTTAAAACTATTCAAACTAAACTAAATGAAACTTAAAATTATTAAATCCTAAAATCAAATAAATCTAAAAAAAAATCAAAACAAAATATGAAGCCATTAAAATTATATTATTATTATTATTTTTTTAATTATTTTATTTTATTTTATTTTTTTTTTTTTTTATTTTTGTTCTGAATCAAAATTTAAAATCATAAAAAAAAGAAAAACAAAATAAAATTCAAAACTCTAAACAAAACCTCAAATGAAGATTTTATATTTTTTAAATCAAACTAAATCACACTTAATAATTTAAATGCTACCCTAAACCTATGCATGAATATATACGCACAAGAAAACCTGACCTTAGCAGATTAAAACCAAAATCGAAATGTTTTTTTTTTCAAAAGGGATCAAATCTGAAAACAATATGAATATGAAGAAATAAAATAGAATGAATGCGTTTTATTTGCACTAACCATAAGCTAAACGAAATCACCAAAATATAACCTCAGTACATGAAAATCGAAATACGCATTTATTTGTGTAGGATGGCGACTGCAAGAGATATGACTGCGCAGGAAGAGCAACGGATGGACAGCAAATACGAGCTTGTAGGTTAGCATGAGGGGTTTTGAGGGATGTCGAGGAGAGTCGACGAAAAAGAGTGCTCATGCGGGCCAGGAAGAGGAATACGCCAATGGATAAAGGGAAGAGGGAGCCGTAGCTGCTGGTTTGGAATGGAGCAAAGAAGAGCGTGGCTGCAAGGAGATGATGAGTTGCAGAGAAAATAGCTAAGAAGATCTACTGGTTGTGTAAGAATGCATGGGCAGGGATGCGTGGGCAAGAGTATGGTTGCGTGGAAGAGCGAGGGTGAGCCATAGGAGCTGGGCAACAAATGGAGATCATGTAGAGAGGGAGCAATTGCGTGAGGAAAATGAGCAGCGTGTTGAGGAAGGAGATACGCAGAACGGGCAACGGATTTTGATGAAGGAGCTGCGTAGGATGAACAGGATTTTGCATAAATCTGTAGGTAGAGAGTGGCCAGAGGTGTGACAATGATACTTGGGTAGATTGCTGAGGGAAGGCGCTGAGCAAAAAAAAATAGCAGTGCTGAAATCCAGGAGCCTCCCTAAAAAAAATTCGAAAATGTTCCTACAGAAATGAAACCCTGGCAAGCAAATAGCTGACTCTCTTCAAAAAAATTGAAAACCTGTTGAAGATTATCCCTGCAAAATTTTCAAAACCTGTACCTACAACCTGAAAATAATGAAAACAAATAGCCAAAACCTGGAAATGTAAAAAAATAGCTGAAACCCTAAAGACCCTACGGCCAGCTAAATAATTACAGTAATTACAAATTAAAGGCTCTAGACAGCGAAATTTATCGTTATGCCACATAAATATTTTCAGAATTTAAATTTAATGTGAGATGCTTCAAAAAACCCTTCATGCGTTCATAAAAAAAATAAAAAATAAAAATGATAAGCCCGAGATCAAAAACTGGTTGGGCTTTTTCATAAAACTCAATCCGGGAGTTCGTTGGTTCAACCGAGAACTTCCCCTAACACTCGGTAAACTCAAAACTAAAGATATCCTGCACAGCTTAAATCAACCATTAACATAGGAGGAGAAAACAACAGTGAAATTCAGATCAAATCGAGATACCTTCCATTATATTTCAGAAATCAAATTATCATCCAAACCCCAGAGATCAGACAAAATACCTGTGCTTAGATCAATCTTCATCAAGCTATTATCAATGGCTGAAAATAAAATTATACAGAAAAAATAAAACATCTTACAGCATTTCCAGAAGTGTAACACCAACAAGATTTTCAAGCCCAAAGTCTTTCTTTATTGCACAAAAATTGACTACAAGAGAACTTTCTTTTAGCACCAAACTCTAAGATCAAATGATCTGAAATGACCCCTAACATCCTATTTAAAGGAAAAATTCCCAACGGTTAGTTCAAGTGATCCATGTCAAACTGATCTCGACTGTCGATGAGGATCAAAATCCCTTTTAATTTCATCCGTCGAATTTTTAAATGCATTTTAATATATTAAAAAATTGAAATCTTGCATTTATTTTCTCAAAATTTTGACTTATTATTATTTTATTTTATTTTTCTGTTTTTTAATTATTTTTAATTTTTAATTTTATTTTTTAATTTTATTTTTTAAATTTTATTTTTCTATTTTTTAGATCCTCGAACTTAGCCTTTGGAAAAATCACCTAGGACCTAGGACTTAGGACTTATGAGGGGATTAAACATTTTCTAATCCTCAAGACACTTTGCATCATGACTTTTACAATTGTACATCTCAAGGGGGGAAACCCATTTGACATAGACCCTCATAAACCACCCAGTTCTGCGACACAAACATAATTTAGCAGATCAAGCAACTTGTAATAACCTAACCAAATAGTTAGAATTATTTGCAAATTACTTTTACATAGACTCAAAGCACTCTAGGATTCCCTTAAGATTCTAATGACAAAATTCATTTCGACTTTGGGGTTAAGCTGAAGGAAAACTCTGCCGATCATGGATCGGTGAGACAAAAAACTTTCCGAAACGTAGATTATCACTAGAAAATTAGGTCCACTTAAGCAATTTACATACATGACTCAGATCCGCTAAAATTATTTACAATTTACACATGCAGACTGGGTTTACAACATAACATGATCAGGTCAACGATGACTGTCGAATGGCACGAATACGTCGATCAAGCGCTATCCCTTTTGCGAAAAAGGAGGTGTATTGCTATGGGTAGTTGACACGTAGTTGTCAACATCTGGCTCTACTTGGGGCACGTCGCTGCATTGTAGGAATGTGAGAATCCAAAATCTGCATCCATGCAACACACAACAAAATATAAGTAGTGTCTGTCCAAAAAATCATCATATATCATTAAGCACATGAAAGATATAAGCTCTTCATTTATTAACTATCTAGTAACAAGAAAAGTAAATCTAATTCTAAAACAAAAATAAAACGCTGAAAAAACAAGGAGCAGGGTTAGAAATACAGAGGATGCCCCATGGCATCAGATGTGTTCAATATAGTGTATACTGAGCATTTGCCTGCTTTCAGGCAAATCTGTAGGCTGCTTATCGGATGTGCCATGTCCAATTCTGCATACGGTAGGACTTTTCCCTATCTGAAAATCAAGCTGCTCGTGGTCGTCTGATGCATCAAATCTTTTTCTCATTTTCTTTTTCTTGCGCTTTTTCTTCATGGCAGGTTGTATCACTGATGACGTGGAATTTTTTGCTTCAAAGCTCTCAGATGAAGTATGTAAGATATGTGTGACATGTCTTTCTTCATTCTGCATCTGCACTGTCGAGGGTGATGGATCAATCTCACAGGTGCCATGAGTTCTAACTTGATCTTCAATCACTGGTGGATTAACTGTGTGAGCATCAATCTGATTATTAATTTCCCTTTTATCCAGGTCACCTTCAATTATCCACTTTTCAATGGAACAAAGGACCTCATAATAAGAGGAGCTTGTTGCAACAGATAAGGAGGCTCCTGATCTATTGACGTTCCCTGGTTTCTTTCATCCTCTGACAGCTGTTGAAATTTCTGAACCTGTATTGTAATGGCATCCATCTGACTAGAGTGTTCAACCTTCATAGCACTGATTTCCCTGGCATGGTCTTCTTCCATGGTCAACAACTTATTTTGTATAGAATTAATTTTTCTAGCATGATTAGCTTTCATGGTCGTCATATTTTCCTCTAAGACTAATAACTTGCTTTGCATAAAACTAATTTCTATGTCATGATTAGTCTTCATGGCCTCAATTTCCTTAGCATGTTGATTTTGCATGGTCTCCATCTCCCTATTACGTTTTTCCAGGTGGGTGCATAAAGTTCTCACATCATTGGCATAATTAGTTTGATTAATCTCCATATTTTTTACTAGTTGCATTAGTTCTTGTATAATTTGCTTCTGATCTTCCTTTTCATTGTCGACACTAATTTTATAATTTGTCCCTGCTTTTCCACTACCATGGATTTGATCTGCAATGGTGCAGGTGGATGGCACATTCTAATATGAAGAATTGTCTTGAAATCTTTCATCGACAGCTGGACCTTTTATAAGATTACTTTCATTCTGTTGCACATTTTTAGGGGCACAAGGCGAGCTATCTGGATCACCATATCTATCTTTAAAAGCATCGACAATGTCTTGTGAAGAAGTGAAACAATCTTCAAAACAATTATTAAACCAATTCAAAGCATCATCCTCTAAAGAAAGGACAAATAGACGCATTTTGACATCTTCATGATTATACTGAGGAGATCTACAATACATGATCATTATACGAGTAAACCTGCCTAGATGCTTTTTAACAATGAGTGAATCACCACTCGAGAACAAGGGTAATTTAGAAATGGCCACTTCCGGAATATCATGGAGATCATCAGTAAAATGACATGGTTTAAACGAATAATCCATGATGAATAACGAGGCACCAAATGGATGATAGAAAGAGATCTCCGCTCAAGAAAATCAAGAGATGAAAGAAGTGAAGACGCCACTTGAGCAATGAATTTGATCCAAAAAGCAACCAAGAAGCAAATATGAAGGAGGCTTCTTGCCTGGGAAAAATAAAAGAAATAAAATAGAGTCGCCACCCAAACAAGAAACGAACTGAAGAGAAGTTGTTGATATGACGAAATATAAGGTGATGAAAAGATCCAAATGATGCCAAAAAATGTTGAATCTTCCAGTTCAAATGAGAGATGAGAAAGATGAAAGAATGGTGAGAAATGAAAAGATGAATGTCGTTGAAACGCGAGGGACAGAAAAACTCTAACCCTGGCAACGACACCAAAGAATGTCGTTGCACAAATTGTCACGACAACACTTAGACCGGGGGCTGTCACCGTGATCCCCAATCTCCCCATTTAAGCCGTCTCCCGAGGCTAAGGGGGTAGACCCTATGGGACAAAGGAAGACCAACTATGGATCAGTTGGGTTGGGAGACACAGCAAGGCAATTGATTGATTTTAGAAATTAATGTACCAGTGCCTTATGGAGTTAATGATTAAATGATAAAGAAATATGAACCTTGTAAAACAATCATTTATCATCGAAATATCCCAAGCGATGCAAGATGTTCAATAAACTCAACACTTTAATAATGATCCAACAATTAAATTTTTTATAGATTGAATACATTAGACAACCATACAATTTAAATGCTAACGAAATACCACTTTCATATAGCCAATTTTAAATAAACATTTAAATGCATTTAGCTATAGAGAAATGGAACATAAATACTACAAGAGATTCCAAAAAATGAATTTTCAATTTTTTTAGTTAAGTAAAACAAAACTAAAATCCTAATAAAACTAAAATAAATGAAACTTAAAACTATTCAAACTATACTAAACTAAACTAAATGAAACTTAAAATTATTAAATCCTAAAATCAAATAAATTTAAAAAAATCGAAACAAAATATGAACCCATTAAAATTTAAAACCTTTTGTTGTTGTTGTTGTTGTTGTTCTGAATCAAAATTTTAAAATCATAAAAAAAAGGAAAACAAAATAAAATTCAAAACTCTAAACAAAACCTCAAATGAAGATTTTGTATTTTTTAAATCAAACTAAGACACACTTAATAAATTAAATGCTACCCTAAACCTACGCATGAATATATACGCACAAGAAAACTTGACCTTAGCACATTAAAACCAAAATCGAAATGATTTTTTAAAAGGGATCAAATCTAAAAACAATACGAATATGAAGAAATAAAATAGAATGAATGCGTTTTATTTGCACTAACCCTAAGCTAAACTAAATCACCAAAATCGAACCTCAGTACATGAAAATCGAAATACGCATTTATTTGTGTAGGACGACGGCTGCAAGAGATATGACTGCACAGGAAGAGCAACGGATGGACAACAAATACAAGTTTGTAGGTTAGCATGAGGGGTTTTGAGGGACGTGGAGGAGAGTCGATGAAAAAGAGTGCTCACACGGGCCAGGAAGAGGAATACGTGAATGAATAAATGGAAGAGGGAGTCGTAGCTGCTAGTTTGGAATGGAGCAAAGAAGAGCGTGGCTGCAAGGAGACGATGAGTTGCGGAGATAATGGCTGAAGAGATCCGCTGGTTGTGTAAGAATGCGTGGGCAAGAGTATCGCTGCGTGGAAGAGTGAGGGTGAGCCACAAGAGCTGGGCAACAAATGGAGATCACGTAGAGGGAGCAATTGTGTGAGGAAAATGAGCAGCGTGTTGAGGAAGGAGATACGCAGAACGGGTAGCTAATTTTGATGAAGGAGCTATGAAAGATGAACAGGATTTTGCACAAATCTGTAGGTAGAGACTGGCCAAAGGTGTGACAATGATACTTGGGTAGATTCCTGAGGGAAGGAGCTGAGGAAAAAAAAATAGCAGTGCTGAAATCCAGGAGGCTCCCTAAAAAAATTTCGAAAATTTCCTGCGGAAATGAAACCTCGACAAGCAGATCACTAACCCTCTTCAGAAAAATTGAAAACTTGTTGAAGATTATCCCTGCAAAATTTTCAAAACATGTACCTGCAACCTAAAAATAATGTAAACAAACAGCCAAAACCTGAAAATGTAAAAAAATAACTAAAACCCTAAAAACCCTAAGACCAGCTAAATAACTACAGTAATTACAAATTAAAGGCTCTAGACAGCCATATTTATTGTTATGCCACAGAAATATTTTCAGAATTTAAATTTAATGTGAGATCCTTCAGAAAACCCTTCATGCGTTCATAAAAAAAAAATTCAAATGATAAGCCTGGGATCAAAAACTGGCTGGGCTCTTTCTTAAAACACAATCCGGGAGTTGGCTGGTTCAGCCGAGAGCTTCCCCTAACGCCCGGTAAATTCAAAACTAAAGATATCCTGCACAACTTAAATCAACCATTAACATAGAGGGAAAAAACAACAGTGAAATTCAGATCAAATGGAGATACCTACCATTATATTTTAGAAATCAAACTATCATTCAAGCCCCAAAGATCAGACAAGATACCTGTGCCTAGATCAATCTTCATCAAGCTATTATCAATGGCTGAAAATAAAATTATGAAGAAAAAATAAAACATCTTACAGCGTTTCCAGAAGAGTAACACCAGCAAGATTTTCAACCCCAAAGTCTTTCTTTATTGCACAAAAATGGACTACAAGAGCTCTTTCTTTTAGCACCAGACTCTAAGATCGAATGATCTCAAATGACCCCTAACATCCTATTTAAAGGAAAAATTCCCAACGGCTAGTTCGAGTGATCCATGTCAAACTGATCTCGACTGTCGATGAGGATCAAAATCCCTTTTAATCTCATCCGTCGAATTTTTAAATGCATTTTAATATATTAAAAAAATTGAAATCTTGAATTTATTTTCTCAAATTTTCGACTTATTATTATTTTATTATTTATTTTATTTTTAATTATTTTAATTTATTATTTTTTTAATTTATCTATTTTTTATTTTATATTTTTATTTTTATTTTTATTTTATTTTATTTTTAAAATTTTATTTTTCTATTTTATTAGATCCTCGAACTTAGCCTTTGGAAAATCACCTAGGACCTAGGACTTAGAACTTATGAGGGGATTAAACATTTTCTAACCCTCAAGACATTTTACATCATGACTTTTACAATTGTACATCTCATGGGGGGAACCCATTTGACATAGACCCTCATAAACCACTCAGTTCTGCAACACAAACATAATCTCACAGATCAAGCAACTTGTAATAACCTAACCAAATAGTTAGAATTATTTCCAAATTACTTTTACATAGACTCGAAGCACACTAGGATTCCCCTAAGATTCTAATGACAAAATTAATTCCGGCTTTGGGGTTAAGCTGAAGGAAAACTCTGCTGATCATGGATCGATGAGACAAAAAACCTTCTGGAACGTAGCTTATCACTAGAAAATTAGGTCCACTTAGGCAATTTACATACATGACTCAGATCTGCTAAGATTATTTACAATTTACACATGCAGACTGGGTTTACAACATAACATGATCGGGTCAACGACGACTGTCGAATGGCACGAATACGTCGATCAAGCACTATCCCTTTTGCAAAAAATGGGGTGTACTGCTCTGGGTAGTTGACACATAGTGGTCAACAAGCCCATTCCAAACCCAACCAAAAAAACTAAAAAAAAATTACATTAGACAAATGTCAAAAACCCATTCCAAAACCGACCAAAAACATAGAAAAAAAAACAAAAACAAAGTTACAAAACAATGAAAACACAAAACGTTGGTGCCCATATCGGTTTTATGGAGATAATGTGTCTCGTCCTTAGCTCACTCTTCGATTTTTGCCTCCAGGTAGTTGATTTAGCTCCAAAATCTCCAAGCCTCTAATTTTCCAACTCTCCAAACCCCATTGCGCCCTCTGCGGTCCAAATGAAATAAAAAAAATTGTGTTTCTCCTAATAAACATGCGCTGCCCGCGGGCCCAAGCTTTTTTCAGTTAAAATCGGCCAAAAAAATATTTCCCAATTTTATCGCCCGATTTAATCGTCATTTTGAAAAATCACGATAATACAATATTATCGCGATTTTTTGCCGATTAGTGCAACACTGCTTAAATTGTCAAAAGTTGCAAATGAAGGACTCTTCTCCTTATTTATAATTGTTGGCCTTCTTTTCTCCCTTGGTGGCCCCACTCTTTCTCTCTGCTAATTTGGACCCCTTCCTCTTTTCTCTCTCCTCCAAGAGTGTGAGTTCCCTTCTTGGGCTAAATTTCTCTCTCTCTTGGGGCCCACATTCGACAGGAGCTGCAATTTCCCTTTTTCGTCCTAAGTCCCAATGCTGGAATTGCCTCCTCTTCCAAAAATCATCTCTAATGAAAAATCAAAATTGAGGATTTTACACAAGACCATGGGCTAGACAAGCCATACATAATGTGATCACCCCTATAAAATCAATGGTTCTTGCTAACAATGTATCCAAGTAGATCCATCCCAAGGCCACCAGTCATGTCTAGGATGAAAGGACCTAACAGTGGAGACTAAAAGAACTAGGCATGGCCGACCATACTAGGCCTACTATACCGTAATACACAATCATCAGATGGCCCACAGGGCTTTTGACTTGCATCTTTCTGGACTTACAATGGTGTTACCATGAAATGTACTAGGGTACTTCCCTAGGAGATAACAGTACCCACTTCTTCCATATGGTGATATAGGATCTTCTAGAGCAGTTTATGTTTTCATGTTACACAACTTCATCGTCCTATTCACATGCCAATAGCACAACCAAAATTTAGCTACACTTGACTTCAATTTGGCACCTTGATCTGCCAAGTTAGCCACCATCTAATTAAAAGTTTTTGCCAAGTGAGTAAATGAAAGATTAGCCACTCTACTTTGCCGCTACCCACAGTTGCCCTCTGTTGCCCATTCTGTGTTATGTATTTTATGCATCAAACAGTAGATAGGTACAAGATGGACTTGCCTTTTTCCTGTCACTGCCAGGCTCCAGCCAATATTTCCTGTATTAAAGTGGATACACTAACATGTTGATTTGCCAAATTATCCACCATCAAATTATAAGTTTAAGCTACATGAGTAAATGAAAGTTTTTGGAAATTGTGAAGATTGAAGGAATAGAAGTATGTGACCTTCGCAAATTTGTACTACTCAGTATAGCTATTCCATTTGTGAGGACTAGGAATTCATTGATATTGTTTATCAGAGCTAATTCCGTGTCTCTGTGTAGGGCTTGGAATTTTGCTGCATTGTTGGTTGACTGTGCAAATTTAATATTAGTTTTCACTGTGGTGAATCAGTGATTAACTGCTCTATCCTGCCTCTACCCCTATTTCCCTCTGCCATCCATTCTATGTTGTGTATTTCAAGCATTAAACACTAGATATGTGCGAGATCGACTTGCCTTTTTCCTATCATTCCCACCGTGCACCTAATATTTAATGTAATAGCGTGGACACACGAACATGTTACTCTAGCATTTATTCTGCTTATTGCACACTAGATAAAGGGGAAAATGGGTGTGTTCCTCATTGTTTTAAACATGTTTACTTTCTTGTGTTTTCAGTTTTGCTCTACTTTGGTGTGGATATTGAGATTTTCTGTATAATTTGTATAGTAGATGTGCTAGCAAATGCAAAGTGAAATTTCATACACTCCAGCCTTGGTAGCAGATTCCTTGGAAAATACCTCCTGCATTGTTTTTCCTTCCTGAATGCTAGGAAGATGAGTATGTTGACACATTGCTTTTATACTCTTATATGTATGTTGCCGCCAGGTCAAAGAAGGTAATAGCATCCCTACGTGCAGGAATGGAGTATGCAGGCATGCCTGTTCAGAGTTGCATCCTTCTCGCAGGAAGTCATACAGGTGTACTTGCAGCTGAGCGCATTGGCATGCCTTGTATCGTCGTCCGGAGCAGGTAATGCTTGAAGCATAAACAACTCTTCTCACTGCTTAGTAGATACATAACATGATAGTTTGTTGCGCTTTATCTCTTACATGTAGTCAGGAAAAATGCATATACAACAGATTGCATGAGAAGTCCAAAATATGTGATTGCCTCTATCTATAACGTTGAAACATGCCTACATTACATCTTCTAAGTTAAGAATGAGGGACATAAACCCACACAAGAAAATATGATCAACAGATTGTGTATAGCCCACATCAACAAAAATGGTTTTAAAAGCTAGAAATGGTGAAAAAATATAGCAAAAATGCTTACTCTATTTCAGTTCAAAATATGCTTCTGTTGATTTGTTATTTTTTGTTCTTTATTCATCACCCATTTCCAAAATAAATGGACAATTTAGTAGGTTCCTCTAAAAGCTTCTTATTTCCATCATAAGAGTCGGTTCAAGATGAAGACTATGAAAAGGTGAATGGATCTCATTCTTTTTTCTGACAAGAAATCGCCCACTTTTGACTCTAAAAAAATTTGTTCAAAGAAATTCAATGCAATTTAGTAGGTTTGATTGATAAGAGCTTCATAATATAACATGCATAGAATTCCTTTTAACACCTTGATTGGATCAACACTATCTTACATCAAGCATGTGATGGTTTACCTATTATGTTCAAAATTTCAAATCAAGGTTGAGTCTAGTTATCTTATCCTCATGAGCTGTTCTTTACATGGTGAAGCAATTGTGTCCCCAAGTTACAATTACACATGGTAACAATCAGGCCTTAAATTCATATTACATCTACAAAAATTTAATGAAGGGATATTATATCGTAATTTGGATTAAGTATTGCTAACCAGGGTTTAATTATGCATGAAACTAAATTTGTTTAATTAAGCTTAAATGCCTATTAATTAGGATAATTATTCTTCATTACTTACAAAAACCCTTAAATAAGCCTTAAAGAGAACTTAAATAAGTGGAGCTTTGATTATTATGATTTAGTATGTGTTAATTATGTACTAAGCAAGCCTCTTAAAGGTCCCTCAGTTAGCGAGTAGCCACTTGTTCTAAAGTATAAATTTGGCTTATTTACCCCTTCTAATTCTTATGATATTGGTACTCCATCTCTTATTTGCATTTCAAAAGAATTCACCATTCAAATATTGCTAGCAAAGTACCTCCATAACCATTTCGGAAAGTGGAGATCTATAATGTCATACTTTACTTGCATTCTTTGTTGAATTTTGTAACTGTGGTCAGTCTTCATTATGTATATTTTAGCCCTTGCTGTATTTATATTGATCAATGTAAAGCATGTTCTTCATGCTAGAGTCAAAAGAAAAAATTATTTTTGAGTCATGTCCTTATGGACTTTTAAAAGAGAAAAAATTGAATTTTTGGCGCCAAAACTAGTCAAGTCAGCCATCCTACAAGTCAAGTCGAACCCAAGCAGAAGAGGCACCCATTCGACTCAGCAGATCACTATATAAACTTTAAAGACAGTTTGACCTCCTCCTCAAGGCAGCAACTCGACCTCACAAATCAAGGAAGTTTCTTGGCATCCAAGCAAAGGACAAGAAGGATAAGGAGATCTCTTTCTCTCTCTATCTAGCTTGCACGTGTGGAAGTCCTCTCTCTCTCCAGCTCGCAGTAGTTTCTGGGCAGTTGCAGCAACAGGGCTGAATTTCTGGGCAGCAATATGGCCAGATTTCTGGCAGTTGCAGGATCGAGTTTTCTATGCAGTTTTTTAGGGTCAAATTTGCAGGGCATATTCTTGATTAGAGGCTAGTTTGACTAGGTTTGACCTAGTTCATGACTAGAAAGTCTAGGTGTGTCTCTTGTTGAAAAGAAACATTTCTCTATTGAAAAGGTTGTTGGATTTTTCCCCCAAGTGGGTTTTCCGAAGGTAAATCTTGTGTTCTCTTTGTGCATTGTGATCTCTATTGTCCTACTATTTTTATATGGTTGAATCTCTGAAGTGTAATTGTTTAATGATATACTAGAAAAATTAAAAGGAGATCAACATCATTAGAAATAATGATCAGTTTTTAAAAATATTGTGCTTGTATCAGTTGTGCTTGAAAAATCAACATGGTATTAGAGCTTTGGTGAAGGAAGAGACACTGAGATTACTCTTGGAGAAACATACATTGAGATCATTATTGTTGAGGCCTTCTTGATTGTTGATCTACATCCATGGCTTCCGCTATGAAATCAGAGAAGAAGTTAGAAGGGGCTTCGAGTTTCAGAGCTTGGAAAATGAGGATTGATCTTATTCTTGCCAAGAACAAAGTTTTGGATATTGTGAAGGGCAAGATTGAAGAACCATCAGATAATGCAAGAAAAGTTAAGTTCAAGGAGGATGACATCACTGCCATGAGCCTTATTGTGGATTCCGTTAGAGATTCCCCTATATCTCAAAGCTTGAAACTTCAAAGAAAATGTATGATGCCCTAACTAATCTATATATAGTCAACAACATTGGTCAGGTCAGGAGTTTGAAGAATGAGCTTTGTGATGTGAGGATGACAAATGATGACACTGTGGCCTCATATTTTGTAAGAATCTCTCAACTAAGAGACCAACTTTAAGCAATGGATGAAATCATATCTAAGAAGGAACTTGTGACTATGCCACTTAATGAATTACCTAGATCATGGGATGCATTTGCAACTGGTATGAGTAGCAAGAAGGAAGTTCCCTCTTTTGAACTATGGACCTCTTGTGCTCAAGAAGAATCAAGACTTATATCAAGAGATAGAAATGAAGAAGACTCCCAAGCATTTGTAGCACGTTTCAAGAAGAAGAATGGAGGAAAGAAGAAGTTTGGTTTCCAAAACAGAAATACAAAAAGAAGACCTGCTCCATAAGGAAAGAAAGATATGTCAAAAGTTCAATGCTATCGTTGTCATAGATTTGGTCAATATATTGTTGATTTGTGGTAGCATCGGATGTGCTCTGGCCATGAAAATTGGTGGAGAGGCTAAGGCACATGAGATCTCCAAGACCCATAAATGGTTTGGGGAAATTCCATCCGGTTAGAAAGATATTAAAATAATTAATATTTTTAATGGAGTTCCTAACTTTAAACTTAGGAAAATTAAAATATTAATTGGTATTAATATAAAACTGGGTGAGAATGTTCTAAATGACATGGATCAAGCGAAATCTAATCTTAGACGTTGATTAGGGACTTAATCTCGGTCATTGAAGACTCAATATGAAAAGTATAAGAGGAGGCTTGAGAGTCAGTTGGAGATACACCAAAAGTGATCAATCAGTTATATTTTCTGGAGTGGGGTTTATTAAGAAAATTCGAATAAGTGATCTGAATTGCAACGAGGGATAGTGAGTACATAGCAGAGAGGCAGAGATAGTGCCATAGGGTTAGCGTAGTGACTAAGGAGGCTATGCAGAGGCAGCAGGAGCCACGCAGAGGCTGAGGGGCCTGCGTGGGTGACGCAGATGGCCAAAGAGCTGACGCAGAGAGGCAGAAGGCTGACACAGAGGGTTCTAGAGCTATGCAGAGGTTAGCAGGGTTGATGCAGAGGCTTAGAGAAGCACCGGAAGGATTTTTGTGGGGTAGACTAGTGCTGAGAAGCTGAATATCTGTCTCCGAGAAGAGGTATTACTTCCGTGTAAAAATCTCTGTTCGTTGAGCTAGTTTGGCACCCTAGTTGTACTCAATAAATCTGCATAATAATAAAACCCTCAGAACTATTGCACTAGTTTTCCCGCATTGGGTTTTTCTGGGGACGATTGTCCAAAAATAATGGTGTCCCTTGTGTATTTGTCTAGTATTTCAGTTGTTGATCTGTATATGAGTTATGGCTGCAATTGTGTTTATTTTCAGTATTTCTATGAATAAATAACTTGCTAAAGAATAAAAAAGTAGGCAAAATAAACTAGATAATGCAGTAGGGATTTATAATGGGTAACATTTAGAAATTTCAACATATATGAGCCAATGTCCTAAAGGAGCAAATGATAAAAATAGGAAAGTAAAACAACATGGTTCAATAGCAAACATTGATGAACACCCAAAGAAATGCAAAGGTGACAAAGATTTCTTTATTTTTATGCTCTAACAGGTTCTATTGTAGATGACAATGATATGTGGTTGGAGTATAGTGGTGCTTCAAGAAATATGACAGGAGATCATGGCAATCTCACTAGCATGATGGAAAGAAGATTATCACGAAGGGTAGAGCTTGGAGACAATCACAGCTATGTAGTCAAAGGAACTGGGAAGACATCCATTGAGTTGGACTCTGGTAACAATGTTGATCTCAACAATGTTTTATATATGCCAGGTTTGAAAAAGAATTTAGTCTCTATTTCATGTTTGGAAGGCAAAGGAGATAGTAGCATTTGTTGATGGCAAACTGCTTCTATGGCCCAAGGGCCCTGGTATAGATGATGCTAGAGTTATTGGAATTTGTGAAGGAAGATTGTATAGACTTGGGTCAAACAACTCAAGCTTTAGTACATGATGAAGTCAATCCATGTGAACTATGGCATAGGAGATATGCTCACCTTCATTATAAACCCTTGCCTACTTTAAATCAAATGGTTTCAGGCGTTCCTGAATTGCAAATAGAATATGAAGGTGTATGTAAAGGTTGTGCACTTGGAAAGAATGTTAAAAGGTCATTTCCAAGCAGTGATTGTAGATCCAAAGAAATTTTGGATCTAATTCATTATGATGTATGTGGTCCTGTGTCAGTGAAATCACTTGGAGGTTCTTTATACTATGTAACTTTTATTGGTGACTTCTCTTGGGAGACGTGGATCTATCTCATGAAGACCACGGATGAAGTCTTCACCAAGTTTCAAGAATTCAAGGCTAAAGTAGAGAACTTGACATGAAAGAAGATCAAGATTTTAAGATCTGGCAATGGACACTTCAAAAGAATTTATTGCCTTATGTAAAAACGTTGGGATTAAGAGGGAGTTGATAGTCCCCCATAATCCTCAACAAAATGGAGTGCAGAAAGAAAGAACAGTTCCATTAAAGAATCTGTCAAGGCTATGATGCATGATCAAGATTTTCCTATGTTTTTATGGGGAGAAGCATTTGTAACAACTGTATACTTTCAAAATAGAAGCCCTCATCAAATTTTGGAAGATATGACTCCTGAAGAAGCATTCATTGGACCAAAGCCAAAGGTTGGGCATTTGAGAATCTTTCGCTGCCCAGTTTACATTCATGTTCCCAAGGATAAGAGGAAGAAGTTAGAATCTTCGGGAAAGAAAGGAATATTTGTTGGTTATAGTGAATCATCAAAGGCTTATAGAATGTACATTACAGACAGCGATAGGTTGAGGTCATCCGAGACATTACCTTTGATGAGAAGGTTGCATATTGAAGTCTAAAGAAGTTTGCATCGACTCCAACAATGAAGAACATGAAGCTTCTAAGGAAGAAGGTTCAAGTCCTATAGAAAAACATGTTGATTTGGGGTAGCATCGGATGTGCTCTAGCTGCGAAAATTGTTGGAGAGGTTAAGGCACATGAGATTTCCAATACCCAGAAATGGTTTGGGCAGATTCTAAATAGTTTAGGAGATATTAAAATAATTAATATTTTTAATGGAGTCCCTAAGTCTAAACTTAGGGAAAATAAAATATTAATGTAAATTAATATAAAACTGAGTTATAATGGTCTAAAAGTCATGGATCAAGCCATATCTAATCTTAGTCGTTGATTAGGGACTTAATCTTGGCCATTGTATTGTGAACGAGAAAAGTATAAGAGGAGGCTTGAGGGTCACTTGGAGAATACACCGAGTTGATCAAGATTTCGACTTTCTGGGGCTGGGTTTGCTGAGGAAGTCGAGAGAGTGATCAGAGTTGCAGCTGAGGGGCAGTGAATACAGAAGTAGAGAAGCAAAGATAACACCAAGAGGATCAACATAGTAGCCAAGAGTGAGGGACGCAGAACCAACCAGGGGTTCACACAAAGCCAGCCAGGGCTCGCGCAGAGGTAGCCAAGCACTATGCAGTGCCTTAGAGGCTAGCGCAGGCCAAGCCAGAGTGATTTTGGGCAAACGCTGGGCCAAAAAGGGTTGATGTTGAGGTTTCACGAGGCAGATTGGAGCTGTGAAGCTGTCAGAGTGATTATCCAGGGTTTCAACCGGAACATCTGTATCTGGCTGAGAGGTACTATTGCCGAGATTTTTTCTCTATTGGGTGAGCTGGTTTTGGCATCTAAATTGTATTCTAAAACTGCTTAATAAATCAAACCCTCAGATAGTTGCACCGGTTTTCCCGCATTGGGTTTTTCTGGGGACATTAGTCCAAAAATAACAGTGTCACTTGTGTGCTTGTTTTGTTTCCTTCAGTTGATGGTTTGTAATGTGTTGAGCGTGTACTTGTATTTATTTTCAGTATTTACATGGTAAATAACTTGTTAATTAATTAGAACAAGTAGGCAAAAACAAATCAAAAAGTACATGGAGGGTTTCTAACTATTAGACTTAGAAACTTCAACACAACCTGTAGAGCTAGAAGGGCCTTGTGAACCTGTAGAACCAGTTATTGTTCTTGAGATCAGGGAAGTACTAGCATGGCTTAGATCTACCTTGCAAGAAGCAGAAGGACATGCAGCTCCACATGTAACATCCAGAGAAAGTAAGAGACCTAAAAGGTTCTCTAGCTATGCAACTCTTGTGACTAATGTCATTGATGTAGAACCTTCCACTTACAAAGAAGTAACTAGCCAACAAGTGTGGAAGGATGCTATGATTGAAGAATACCAATCTGTCATGAAGAATGATGTATGGGAGATTGTGCGAAAACTTGAAAGGAAGTATGTGATGACTTCCAAGTGGATATACAAGATCAAGTATGCAGCAAATGGTAGTATTGACAAATACAAGGCGCGATTTGTGGCTAGAGGGTTTTGCCAAAAAGAGGGAGAAGACTATGATGAGACCTTTGCTCCAGTTGCTAGGTACACTTCTATTAGATCCATTATTTCTCTTGTTGCTTCTTTGGGTTGGAATTTACATCAGATGGATGTAAAGACTACTTCCCTCAATGATGTAAAGACATTTGTGACATGGTGTAGAAGGGGGAAGTGAAGCTCAAGTACATCTCCACTAATCAGCAGACAACTAATATTTTGACAAAGCCTCTATTGAGCGAAGTTCATATACTTTAGGTACAAGCTTGGGCTTGTGGAGATTGCTCGTCTCGTTGAGAGGGAGTGCTGATATAATAGCATCATGGGTAGTCATTCTTCCTGTGCCAAAGATGTTGACCAATTAGGGAGAATGGCCTTAGAAGCTCAGGATCACTCAGTTGAGTGCTTGGTTTCAGGATCAGGCTCAGTCTCTCCAGATAGGATGAGGAACTCATTTAGAATTGAGCCCAGTTGTTGATGTAGAGTGTGGCCTTTGGAGTTTCACCAATGGGTCATAGGTACCAACCCAAAGAATGGTGAACCAAGACTACTCTAGGTCAAGAGTACCGACCAAGATTATGGGTCAATGGTACCTGTTACCCACAACCAGTGGGTGACCCCACTGGAGAAATTTCTCTCCTAGATTTTTTTCAGCTAGCAGCCCCGACAACCACCTGATAGCTTTAATGTGCTACTTTATCTCCGCCACTTGAGCCAGCCATCATGTCTTCTCACCCATTTGTCTTGATCGTATCTTTGAAGGTGGGCCATCCAATCTTGAAGGTATGATTTTTCATTATGCATTTGGGTGTTTATGCTTATTTTTCTTGGGCACACTTAGGTATGGATTATTGGGTGACTTGGATGGAGGAAGGGCTTTGGTTGTACTTTTGTGCCCTTATCTTAACTGGGGGGTTAATCCTGAATCCTATTCTCATGAGATCTCTTTTATTGGCTATTTAGCTTTAGGACAGGCATTACATGAGAAACCTTGATTTTGGTTGCATGGTCCTGCTTCCCGATACCATATATTTCACTCCCCTTTGCTCATTACAAGCCCTTTTCACATTTTCATATCTGGGTCCACATTTGTCCATTTGGGTCCTGTTGTCGCACAGATTGTCACGACAACGCTCAGACCGGGGCTTGTCACTCTGATCCTCGATCCCTCTGTTTAAGCCTGTCCCCGCGGCTAAGGGGGGTAGACCCTGTAGGAAAGTGGAAAACCAACTGTGAATCAGTTGGTTTGGGAGACACGAAAGGACGAAAGCACTTAATAGATTTGTTTAATTTAACGGACCAGTGCCTTATGGGTTTGACGTTTAAGCGATTATTTACTGTATGTTGCAGAGATGTAAACAGTTCACAACAATCATAACAATGCAAGATATCCAGTAAACTCACGATATTTTTAACGATGATCTGGCAATCTAAAAAATAAACTTCGAAAGATATAACCATGCACAATAACCAGATATTATATTCAAGCATGCCAGATAAACATTAATCCCAAAATTTTAACCTCGGCAAAAATAGATCGCGATAAAATTTCTAGGCTAAGACTTCAACTAACAAAAAATTTCCACGATGTTTTATGGCTTTTCAGACAAAAATTTAATTTTAAAACTAAAAAAATCTAAAACTAGAACAAAATTTAATCTAAAACCTAAAAAGAAATTTTTTATTGTCCTTTTTTTATTTTTATATTATATATATATATATATTATATATTTATATATATAAATAATATATATATTATATATATATATATAATAGTTTTATTTTATGACAATCTAAAAAAGGAAATCTAAATTTAAATCTAAAACTATAGAGAAACAAATCAAAAATTTTACATCTAAAATTAAAACCCTAACATTTAAAAATTAATAAAATCAAACTTAAACTAACAACCATTAAAAAATAAAGTCTATTTGTGAGTCTAAAATTAAAAGACTAAACCCTAACACATGAAACTAAACTAAATAAAAAAAATCGATTTTTACGGTTAAACAAAAACTGAGTTATCAAACGCATCCATATTAACAAACTAAAACTAGAAAAAGAAAAGAAAATCGATTTGAACCTTGAGCTATACCTACGCTATGTAACAATGACGCATGGACATTTAAAATCGATTTAATAAACCTACGCAGTCTAGATGTAAAAAACACCAAAGTCGAAGTTTTCTCCAATCGCATTTACGCTTGACGCAAAGAAAATGACTGTAACAACTTACCAAGACGTATCACCTGGCCTGTAGAAATAATAAATCGTGATTTCTTACAGTCTCTGCAGGTGACGGTGGAATAATGAAATGTTTGCAGGTTCACGCTCACGCTCACGCGGGTCATGTAGTTAGATGGCGGACTGATAAACGTTTGCAGGTTCCAGCAATTTGTAAACC
The DNA here is from genome assembly GCA_000404065.3 of Pinus taeda. NCBI lineage: Eukaryota > Viridiplantae > Streptophyta > Pinopsida > Pinales > Pinaceae > Pinus > Pinus taeda. The sequence goes on from APFE030399060.1 coordinate 78,827, forward strand.
ACGATAATTTCTTGCCGCAAGCTGGAGGTAAATACGCAGGATTTGGAGAACAAATTGACGGCAACCAAGGGCCACGTTTTTTGTTTTGCTGGCTAGAAGTATGGTGCTGCGTTTTGATTTCTGCTTTGTAGGAGAATGCAAAGATCGCTGGCATCTAAATTCTGCAGAGAGGAGCTCATATGGCAGCGGAATAAGAGATGGGGCTACGTGGATGAGCAGAGGAAACGTACAGGAGCTCGAATTTCCTTAGAAAAATTGAAAATATTTTTGGAGAATGTCCCTGCAAAAATGAAACCCCGGATGGCAGACTGCTTGCGATTATCTGATGAAGCCTTGAAAAATTCTCATAGCCTGTGCTTGCAATCCTGCAATGGGAGAACGAAAACCCAAAAAATATATGTAATGATTGAAAATAAAACCCTAAAAACCAGCGACAAAATTTACAGTATTTACAGATCTACGGCTCTAAGCAGCCAGATTTATCAGTTATCCTCAAACATATTTTCAGAAAGTTTTAGATTTGCTAATGAAATGCTTTAGAAATCTCTCATGTAAATAATAAAATAAACTAAATGATTAACCCAGGATCAAGACTAGCTGGGCTCTGCAAAAAGTGCTTATGGGAGTTGGCTGGTTCAGCCGAGAACTTCCCCAAACAACCACTGATCCTCAAGGGTTTCCTGCACAGCTCACTTCAATCGTCAATAAAGAGAGAGAAAGCAGTACTAGATCTCAAAAAGCAATAGAGATACCTGCCATTACTTCAGAAACCCTAATACTGTTCAAACCCTAGCATGTGAACAAGATACCTATGCTCAACAATACTCTTCATTAAGCTATTATTAACGGCTGAAAAAATAAAATATGCAGAAATGAAATGGCTCAGCACTTCAAGAGAGTAACACCAGCAAGATTTTGACCCCAAAATCTTCTTTATTAGCACCAGAAAATATTTACAAGAGAGCCTCTTCAGCCAAAACTCAGATCCAATGTCTCCTCTCAAATGACCCCTAGCACCCTATTTAAAGGAAAAAATCCCAACGGCTAGTTTGAGTGATCCATGTCAAAACGATCTCAACCGTCGATGAGGATCAAGACATCTCTTAATCTCATCCGTCGAATTTTTTAATGTATTAAAAAATTGAAATTAATTATTTTATATTTTTTTAATTTTTTTTATTATTTTTTAGTAATTTTTATTTTATTATTTATTATTTTTTTTATTTATTTTTTAGTATTTTATTTATTATTTATTATTTTTTTATTTTTTTATTATGGATTCATCAAACAAGCCTTTGGAAAGATTTCCCGAGGACTTAGGACTTAAGACGCATGAGGGGATTAACATTTTTCCTAACCCTCAAGACACTTTACATCATGACTTTTAAAATTTTTACATCTTCAAAGGGGAAAAGCCCTTTGACAGACCCTCATAGACCACCCAGTTCTGCGACCAAACACAATCTAGCAGATTAACACACTAGGATTCTCCTAAGACTCTGATGACAAAATTCATTCCGGCTTTGGGGTGGGGTTGAAGGAAAACTCTGCCGATCATGGTGGATCGGTGAGATGAAAAACCTTCCGGAATGAAGGTTATCGCTAGAAAATTAGGTCCACCTAGGCAATTTACATACATGACTCAGCGCTGCTAAGATTATTTACATCAAAATGCAGACTGGGTTTACAACTTTAATAAGATCAGGAGAATGACGAAGACTGCTGAATGGCATGAACATCTCGATCAAGCGCTGTCCCTTTTTGCGAAAAAAGGGAGTGTACTGCTATGGGTAGTTGACACGCAACGGTCAACATCTGGCTCTACTTGGGGACACGTTGCTGCACTGTAGGAATGTGAGAATCCAGAATCTGCACCCATGCAATACCAAACAAAATATAAGTAGCGTCCATTCAAAAATCATCATATAACATTTAAGCACATGAAAGATAGAAGCTCTTCACTAATCAACTATCTAATAACATGAAAAGTAAATCTAATCCTAAAACAGAAACGAAATACTGAAAATGGCAAGGAGTAGGGTTAGAAATACAATACAAAGGATGCCCCATGGCATCAGATATCATCTTTGAAGAACAGCTTGAGCATTTGGCCATTCGCCGGTAGATCAAGTGGTTCGCCATCCAATCTGCTCAAGTGGAATGAGTTTGGTCCGGCTATGTCTCGAATGATGGTACGGTCAGCCACAAATCTGTCGAACTTCTTATGTTTTCCTGGTTTTTTTCATTTTTGGGTCCCAAAGAAATACCATATCTCCCACCTGCAAAGATCTAGATCGAGAATATTTATCAAAGCTTTTCTTAATGTTAGACTGATTTTTACATATAGCATCAAAAGTTGTCCTACGAGCTTCATCTAACTCCACAATCTGATCTATCCTATTTTGAACAACATCTTTGTCAGTAGAAAAATTTTGAAGGAGCTGATAAGCTGGCAACTTAAGGTGCACAAGTAAGGTTACATCCAAGCCGTAAACTAGTTCAAAGGGAGATTTACTAGTAGCCTTCTTCTTAGTGATTCTATCTGCCCATAAAGCATACTTGATTTTCCTATCCCATGATCTCTTATTATCTCCTACTATCTTCCTGATAATGGTTATGAGATTCTTGTTACTTGATTCAGCCAGACCATTACCCTGAGGATAGTAATTTGACGCATGAGATAAGACAATACCATACTTGAAACAGAAAGATGAAAACTCTGAGGAACTGAAAGCTTTGGCATTGTCAATAGTGATCTTGGCAGGGACACCAAATCTAGTAATGATGTTATTTTCAATGAAATCCATGATAACCTTTTCAGTGGCATTCTTAGCAGGAATGGCCTCAACCCACTTAGTGAAATAATCTGCAGCAGTCAAAATCCATGAGTAGCCATTGCTAGAATTTTCATGGAACTTCCCTATGAAGTCCAGACCCCAATGCTGAAAAGGTGCCTCTACAATGACAGGTTGCGGGGGCAGGGAAGCAAGTTTATGTTTCCCAGTGAATAGCTGACAGGCTTGACAATTTCTAACGAATCTATGCACATCAGAAAAAATTGACGGCCAATAATAACCAGCTCTCAGGATTTTGTGGGCAGTAGTTCTAGCAGCATAATGACCACCACAAAATCCTGAATGAAACTCAGAGATTAACTTCTTGGACTCAACGTCATCAACACATCTAAGCACTATGCCCTCAGGATTTCGCCATCCAAGGCCATCCTTCATAAGGCAATACTTAGTGGCTTTTAATCTAAGAGCCCTTCTCTTATGAGCAACTAAATGGTTAGGACAGGTAAGATTCATCAAGTAATAAATTATGTCCTTATACCACTCATGCTCTGCTAATCTTTGCAACTCAGGCGAAGATAAATCGCTAACACAAAGCAAACCAAGAGCCTTTTCGTTACTTTCAGTCAACATCTGAGCCAATCCTTGGCCTTTAACTAGCTTAGTGGGTTTTATCTCTAAATCATATTCTTGTATCTTAGTAACCCACCTAGCACGAGTCCCTAAACAATCAGTTTGAGTTAATATATCTTTCACAGCAGAATGTGGGACGAAGGCAATGATTTTAGAATATCCCACATAAGTTTTGAAGTGCTTTAGAGACTTGACCAAGGCATAAGCTTGCTTTTCCATGGTATTGTACTTCAATTCAGAATTTTGAAGTGCTCCACTCATGAAAGCAATGGGCTGCTCGTGACCATCTTTATTCTTTTGAAGCAGGACACCAGCAATGGTATCTTCGGAAGCGAAAGAAAAAATCATGAAATCCTTGGAGTAATTGAGACTAACTAAGACAAGAGCTCTTGCAATAGCACATTTGATTTCTTGAAAAGCCCTTTTACCATCTTCTTGCCAAACGAATTTTGCATCTTTCTTTAAAAGGCTTTGAATGGGCTTAGCTATTTCTGCATAATTTGGAATAAATCTTCTAATAAAATTGATCTTTCCAAGGAAAGATTGAAGGGTTTTGAGATTATGAGGAAGGCGAATCTTTTGAATTGCTTCAATTCTTTCTGGATCGATCTTCATTCCATCCTTAGAAATGATATGGCCCAGTAATTTCCCTTCAGTTACCCCAAAAACAGATTTAGCTGGATTCAAAGAAATCCCATATTCTCTACATCTATCGAAAACCTGCCTAAGATGATTTACATGACTGATACCATATTTAGAGAAAACAGTACGATCATCTTGATAAATCTCATTAAATTTCCCGATTAATCCCTTGAAGGCATAATCCATTGCCCTTTGGAATGTAGCCCCAGTGTTTGTTAATCCAAACAGCATTCTAATGTATTCAAAGGTACCCCATGGTGTGGTGAATGTGGTTTTATGTCGATCTTCCTTTTTAACCCATACCTGATTGTACCCGGAAAATCCATCTAGCAGCGACATCATTCCAGAACCGGTTACCCTTTGCAATAAATTTTCCATGTTTGGCAAAGGGTAATTTTCTTCTTGCATGCTAGATTAAGGTTTCGTAAATCGACACAAAGCCTTATCGTACCATTCTTTTTCCTAACGATCACCAAATTTGAATACCATGTCGAATGCCTAGTTTGAGCGATAATTCCCGCTGCAAGCATTTTCGCAAGCTCTTTCTGAACTAACGGGGCTAATTTAGGATTAATTTGCCTAAGTTTTTGGCGAAAGGGTTTAGCATTTTCATCTTTTAAAGGGATAATATGTTCCATGACATCTTCCCTATAACCCTTTAATTCATCATAAGAAAAGGCTAAAACATCTCGATATTCATGAAGTAAATCAGTTAACCTTTTCCTTTCCTCCACACTAGTACCTTTACCGATTTTAACAATTTTTGGGTTTTCAGAGGTACCAATGTTTATTTCGAGATATTCGCCAGGATCCATCTTATTTTCTTCTCTCAGCTTCGTGGCATCATGCCGGTCAAAATGTTGCTCTAAGGAAACTACATTCCTCGGAGTAGGATTTATGATATGCTCATGATTTAAAGATCCATCCTCCTCAGAATCTATCTGGAAACCTTCAAACTCATCTAAACTATTAAGAAAATGAATGACTTGCTTTTCATCATTGAAAATCTGCCAATGCTCTGAGTTATCTGGAACAGATGGTCTAAATATTACTTCCATTTTGATCTTATCTTTAATTAGCTCATCAGATAACTGGAAAGTAGTAGCAGCTACAGCAAGTTCATCTGCCAAACTATTTTCTTTTCTCGGAATTGCTTCGAGGTCAAGGGCATCAAAGTGGTCCATAGTATCCCACACAGCATTTCGATAGTTCTTTAGTCTTTGATTTTTGCATGTGAATTTGTTTTAAAGCTGCATGATAACTAAATCAGAATCCCCCTTAATGCTAAGCAATTTAATCTTCAAAGATTTTGCCAGTTCAAGGCCCAACAATATAGCCTCATATTCGGCGACATTGTTGGTTGCTTCAAATTCTAATCGATAGGCAAACCTGAAAATGCGATCAAGGGGAGATTTAAGCACTATTCCAGCACCTTTGCCATGCCTAGATGCTGCACCATCGAAGTACATATACCAAATTTTATCCTTGAGATCCTTAATCTTATCATCGGGAGGAATTATGAAATTAGACATGATGGCATAGTTCCCGATGTCAGATTGTTCCTCAATTATCTCGTTGTGAGGCTTTTTAGGATCCTCGACATGAAATTTTCTTTCGGGCTCTCTATTTAATCTAACAAAACCATCACCCCTAGGAGAAGGAATCATAGCATATGACCAATTCATTTGAATGCTTCCTCCTAGGTCAGAGGCCCACTTCCTGGATAACAGCATACCCCAGGCATCAGGCACATCCACGACAACAATATCCATGACAATCATGATGTCCGGGTAAACTGATAAATGAACTTGCAAATCTTTGATCAAACCATGCACTTTAATTTTCTTAGAATCCATGGCACATATGTTATAGTAAGGTCTGGAAACTCTTAAGTTAAGTTGTTCCATGACCCTTTTAGTCATTACACAAGCCGATGCACCAGAATCCAACATGCAATTATTCAATTTATATCCATTAATTAGCAAGGTAATAAAGAAAGGCTGGTGATCTTTGTTATCAGCATCTAAGCTTTGCAAGTATATGGGAGCGTCCTGATAGTCAATTTCCCGAGTCCTTTGCTGTGAAGTATTTACTTGAGGACCTTGGATAGCTTTTAGCAATTTGTCTCTCTGGGAAGGGATTTTGGCAATCTCGGAGACAGGAACCCAGATTTTGGCATTGTTAAACCAACTTCCCAAGTCAACATCTAATCCAGAGTTTTCACCAGGGTAAAAAGTTCGAGGGGGAATTTGATTCCCGCTTTGATCTTTATCCCTTCTTTGATAGGTCAAACCCTTATCTCTAGCGATTTCCAGGATTTGCTCAGGAGAGGGTTTTTCACCATATAACCTAGCCCAAATGTCATCTTCATTTTCAAGGTTATTTATACAAAAAGCTGATGAAGGATTCATAACTTCACGACTCTTTTCCTTGACCTCCATCCAATCATTCATAGATAAAGGGAACTTGCTACCAACTACATTTATCTGATCACCTGTCCCAAACATTCCATTATCTAAAATTCTTCTAACGATGGGACAAGTGGCCTCTTCATGAAGAGCATCACAAACCCGACAGTAAGAGGGAGCATTATCAACCAAATTAACTAGCGGATTAGGAGGTCTCTGCTCACTAGATTGGCCCTTCCTTTGCCAATTGTTATTTCTATTATTATTATTTCGAGGTTGGAAATTTTGTGTTTGCGTTCTTTCCATCTGGACCAACCTATTCTGTAAAGTGGCTATTTCCTTAGTATGATTAAGTTCCATGGTTTCAATCTTTTGAAGCAATTTTAGAACAAGTTCACTTTCAGGTTCTTGAACTGCTTTTCCTTTAGGTTCTTTTACTTTGGTAGCAGCTTTGTCGAAACCTGGGATCTCAGATTTTCCAGATGCTGCCTTGTCCTTTTTAAGTTCTATAGCTAAGGGTTGGCAATCCCTATAATCATTAAGTCTAGCACGCCTTAACTCATAAGATGGCTCAGGACTAAAGGCATCGATGTAAAATTCTCGAAGAGACTTGTCAGTAGTGTTGACTGCTGGAGTAGCACCTGACGATTATTTGACGACTCCATGCCCAAGGATGATCCCGAAGACACTTGTACCATCAGATGTCATCAGTCAACAGAGTTTTTTAACTCTCCTTCTATCTTCTCATCATATTTCTTCTTTGTACCCAGATTCCACACCCTACGGGGAATTGTAATAA
>APFE030399065.1:0-43319 GCA_000404065.3 Pinus taeda
TATGTAATGTAAAGGAGGTTTCCCCCTCGAAGAGGTTGAATTCTAAGGCATTGATCTATCTTTTCTATCTTTTTTGAGCTGGTTTCATAACATAGCATCTCATTCCAGGTAAGGTTTGGAATTTTCCAATCACGGCAGTGTCAGAAGGATGGCTAATGGAATCACTCATCGAAGATGTTCCTCAAAAGTGTAAACAATCAAATGGAGGCGTATGATCGGCTAAAACAGAGTGGAGGTGATGATGAGAACACGACCAAGGCTCAAAAGCTGATGATAATGCATTCACAATGGTTACTTACTAGAGATTGGTTCATTCTTTAATGAGCATAAACTCTAGGGGAAACATTTGCTCATTCCTTAGGTTTAATTTTTAACGATCTTGAACTTCACATAAAAATTGCTCGTGATAATGGTCATTGATTATTTGATTCACCGTTAGCACTTTGTTCTTTCAATGGTCATACTACCTGCTCAATTGCTTCATCAAACCAATTAGAAATGAAAACACATGCTTGAAAAATGAGTCAAAACACTAATACCTTACTAGAATTAGGTGAATAGTAATTTGAAAGTGACTTTTACCTCTCATTTTACCATTTCTTTTAAACTTGGTTTATTGGAGCTCTGGAGGTTCTTTTCCCCCGTGATTTTCACTAGCCGATTCCAGGAGATTCCATGGATGATTCTTGGTGCCGTTTGGACTAGGTAGGAGCTAAACCTGTGCTCTTCAATTGCATTCTTTCCTTTTTGAATTCTGAGCATGTTTCCCTGCTTTGCTGAGCCCTTGGGGTTTGAACAATTCGCCCTGGCCCCATCACACCCCTCCTATATAGAAAGGTGCGATGCATACTCGACTGGTCAATGGCCAGTTAGTAGGCATCACTCCCAGAACACTGCTGGGGTGCAATGGGCGCAAGGAAGGAAACTTTTGCACTATTTTCTCATGGAATTTTTGCTAGTTTTTTGCCAAATCAGGACCCTGACTCTTCTCTTGTTTGTTTTCAGAGATTCATCAGAGAAAAATGGTTATTACATGGGGAGAATGTGAGCATGAAGAAGAGTACATGGTTTCTTTACATGATCCAGGTACGGTAACTGCATTGCGGAACTATGGCCTGCTCAAGCTTTTTCGCATCTCTCGCATGAGGCAACAAATCAACTTGTTACAATATTTCCTCGATACATGGGATCCTACCAACCAAGTGTTTCAGATCAGAGGCAAAGCCATCCCCTTTACTGTTGTCGACATCTATTTTCTGATCAGTCTATCGAGGCATGGTGCCCCTCTCTCATTATCAGGTTCTGCCCATGGGGGCGAATCCGTGAGAGATTACATTCGCCGGTACTGCAGAGAGGGATCTCAGCTGAGCAGGGACGACAAGATAAACATCTGAGATGTCACTGACCGATCCTTGAGGACGATTCTATTCACTTTTGCTAGACTGGCTGGTAGTGCGGCTCTTCATGTGGCTAATAGGTCTTATATGCAGTACTTCTTAGAATGCCTCGAACCGAAGGTGTTCAACTGGTGTGATGCAGTACTCCGTGTGATGAAAGAACAACTCACCAAGGTGAAAAACGGAAGATCCAAGAATTTTGGCTATGGTTCTATTTTGACTGCCTTTGACTTGGAAAATATCCCACTAATGCAGCCGTAGTACATTTCACTTGGTTTACCTCCACCAACTGAGCCACAAATGCAGAGATGGGTCGACCTCATGGCCCGAAATGCTGGTCAGTCCCAAATTTCTTTCTCTGACACCTTCTTCGAGTGGTTCAACTACTAGGAGATGGTTTATGGTGAGTGTCCATATGCTGGTATGGATTTCCAGGGTGACCTAGATTTGGTGCTGTCGGCTGGTGAGCAGTGGGGTGCTATAGGTAAATTCTTTGACCATATCTCTGTTTTTTGTTTTTATAATGTTCTTATGCTTTCTTTGATCAACACTAATTAAAACTCATGTGCTTATGCAGACATTGGACCAGTTTGACAAGTAGTACGCCTGAGAGCACCAGCTGCCGCTCTAGCAGGAGAGGCTATTGGGAGGGCCATCCATCGCGACCTTGATGTGGCCGAGGCTCTTTCAGCATTGTAGGATCAGGTCGAGGGTCTCACTCTTGGGATTCCTAATGTGAGGACTGATGAGCTGCCTCTGAGGTTGCAGCGACATACTACTGGTGTGCCGAGTCGATGGACTAGGCTTTTAAGCATTATTGCACAGGCGGTGACTTGTTATCACTAGCATCATTAGACTTGGGTGCCTCCTAGCATTTTGAGTTTTCGGTCATTTGACCAATTTTCTCTTGGTTACAGAACATTATGTGTAAACCATAAACAGTTATATATATATTTTTAATTTTTGGAGCTCTATTTTGGTTAAGTTACATGATCTTGATGCAAATATTAATGCAATGCTTCTTTTTATAAACGTTGCAAATGTCTATCTAACACATAATTTTCCAATGAGTCTGTTAATGTATTTAAATTTCTGTAAATATGTTGATATTGAATAGAATCGAACTGTATTTCTAAAATCTTAACCCTTAGGAACATGCGGTAGATAGCTGGATTTCTTACAGAGTAGATACCAATGAGTTGTAGAATGATGAGTTGTGAGTCTAGCCTGACGACAAGTCACCGTATGCCATGTGTGATGGAATCAGAGAGGAGTTCTATCAACACTCTATATTCAGCGATATTTTTGATTGACCAACCAATACATACCCCTCTGAAACTCACTAACTCGCCACTGGAATCGAAGATGGCCCAGGCCGCAAAAGATAGGTTCCGCAAACTATGAATCGTTCCATCGGCATATCCAACCAATGGTTCCAATAGGTTCGACATCTGCAACAAAAGCAAAAATTGGATCACCTAACCAAAACAATTTCCCTTAGCAAAAACAAAAATGTAACAAAAGCATAGGGGTTACTACGCTAAGTTAAGCATAGTAACGCTTGAGGTACAACTCGCAGTGGGGTTGCACCAGTGGAATCCCATCACAATGCACCAACTCGTAGGCTTCTTTTGCTAATACACTCTTAACAATATAGGGACCCATCCATAAAGACTTGAACCTACCTGCTCCCAATTTATCAGACTCGTAGTCATAAAGCAAGACCAGGTCACCTTCTCAGAAGACACGAGGTTTGACATTTTTGTCGAACTGGCTCTGACTCATCTCTTATGGGCTTCATTAGCCGAAGTGGCATTACGATGAGTTTCATCCAATTGGATTAATTCCAAGAAACGAGCCTATTGTTCTGAAGTTCTGGGGAGAAGGTCGACTGTAGGCTTAAGGGATGAGATTTTACATTGAATTGGCAAGATTGCTTCCAAGCCATACACCAGTCGAAAAGGTGTAAACCCGGTCACATTCGTCATCGATGTCCGATATGCCCACAAGGTTGAGTACAAGATCAGGTGCGAACTATGTTTATGGACTCCAATCATCCTTTGCAGCATGCGCTTCAGGACCTTGTTGATTGCCGCAACTTGTCCATTAGCTTGCGGATAATATGGTATAGAGCTATTGTGGGACAGTCGTAACTTGGCAGCCAACTCAACCATCATATGATTGCGAAAATGCAATCCTTGATCTGTGACTATGGCCTGTGGAACGCCGAATCTGGAAACTAGATGATTGAAAAAGAAGAGGGCAGCCATTTTGCCACTATTGTTTAATGTAGGCATCACCTTGGCCCATTTGGTAAAATAGTCTACTATGACTATGATATACCCATGCCCCTCGGCCGAGGTGGGGTTACATGTCATGAAATCTGTGCCCCATTTGGAAAATAGCCCAACAGCTACTACTGGCTACAGAGGTGCAGGTGGTATTTTGGTTTTGCGATCAAAGATTTGTCTAGCATGGCAACTTCTAATTATAGTTATACAATCTTTGAACATTGTTGGCTAGAAGTATCCTTCTCGTAAAATATTTTGAGTTGTAGCATAACCAGATTGATGCCCCCCACACGCACCTGAATTACAATCATTTAGGACTTTTTTGGCCTCCTCATGGGTGAGGCACCTCCGCAGAACCGTATTGATACCATGACGATAAAGCGTATCACCGACGATCACGTAGTCTTTTGCTCAGTATCGAATCCTTCGTTGTTTCGAGCGTGAGGTATTAGACCTGTATGTTTGGGTTTGGAGATAAATTATTATATCTCCATACCACAGATTGCTTGAAGATATCAGAAACAAATATTCGTCCACGATTGCTTCTTTGGATGTTGCATCATTGGACGATGATGGGAGATCACATAGTAACTCAGTGAAAACTAGGGCTTTCTTTGATTTGGATTTTTTGAATTCCAGATCAAACTCTTGTAGAATCGCTATCCATTTTGAATATTTGCACCCCAGCAACTATCACGACAATATATAAGTCATGGGGTTGTAATATGATAAAATGGTAGCTTTTCTGAAGAGGACATAGTGTCGAAATCTCTGTATCGCTTGAACAGCTGCGAGAGCCATCGTTTCAACGTAGGAGTACTTCATTTCTGTATCATTTAAGTTTTGGCTTAAATAATATATTGGATTTTCAAGTCCATCATCTTCTTGAACTAAAACCATTGCTATGGTCATATCCGTTATAGCCAGATATAGGTTAAAGTCTTTTTGATAATCAAGAGTATAAATTAATGATGCTTTTATTACGGATTCCTTTAAAGCATCAAAGGAAGCTTGTGCAACCTGATCCCAGATGAAGGGTGCTTCTTTTTTCAACGCACGAGTATAACCTTCAGCAAGTTCGGCGTAATTTGGAATGAACCTCCTCAGAAAGTTTGCTTTCCCTTGGAGTTTCTAAATCTGAAGAAAATTTGAAGGTGGATGAAAATCAATGATTACCTAAATGTTACATGGGTCGAGACAAATCCCGTCCTTTGAGACCACAAAGCCAAGTAAACGACCAGAACTGACACAAAACACACATTTGTGTGGAATGAGTCATATCTTGTAGTGTCAGCAACGTACAAATATCGCTCTCAAATGCTGCGAATGATCGGTCCACTTTCACGAATTAGCCGGAAGATCATCGAGATATAGTTGAATGATGTTCTTGATGTCATGAAAAGCATAATTCATTGCTCTCTGAAAAGTTTCCCCTGCATTCTTTAAACCAAAGGGTAGCTTGCGATATGTGAATGTGCCCCACGGAGAAATAAATGTAGTCTTTGGTTGGTCCTGTGGGCAGATATTTATTTGATTATACCCAGAAAATCCATCCATAAACGAAAATATTTCACATCCGGCGCATTCATCAATTATCTGGTCAATGAAGGGTGTAGGGTAGTTATCTTTTAGACAAGCTTGATTTACATCCCTATAATCTATGCACACTCTAATCGTTCCTTGCTTTTTCATTACAAGAACAATATTCGATACCCAATTAGTTAGAGGAACCGGGTAAATAAAACCAGCATGGAGAAGTTTTTGAACTTCTGCCTTGATGGCAGCGGCTTTCTTGTGGTGCACCTGCTGGAGCCGTTGTCGTACCAGTTTTACATTTGGATACATCTTAATTTCATGTTCAACTATGCTCGAGTCAATGCTTGGCATTTCATCATATGACCAAGCAAAGACATCTCTAAACTTGCGAAAAAGAGCATAATATACTTCCAGTTCTAAAGGAGAACAAGATTTGCTGACATGAATATTCTCTACAACATCTGTTTTGGTCGAGATATTTATGGCGATAGTCTCTTCAATATTTGACAGGTTTCGCTCGAAATCCACTGTATTTACAATATTTGACAGAAAGTCAAAAAATGAGGGATGATCAAGGTCACTGGAACTATCCTCCTTACAATCTGAAAGATGGGAATGATGGTGGTAATCTTGCCATGGTGCACCATCATCATCATTGACTGAAAAATTCCTTTGTCTATTAAATGTACTTGCGACCAATGATATGAAGAGGTGCCATATTCCTTAGACCTATCTATCCATACACTTGATGAGCATTGATTCAGGTTTGCCTCCCATGCCAAAAACATTCATTGCTACAATATTTCTATTGGGCTTGGAGGAAATACCTGTAGATGATCCATGTTAATATCGTTTTCGGACATCTTTTGAATAGAAGATATCATATTACAGGTTCCCACCGTTGCCACTTCCGCCAAATTCATTGAAGACGTATGACAAAAGTCCCCATTAATGTAGGGTCTTTTAGTAGGCCTACTCCGATATTTCGAAGCGAATGAGGGCTTCCATGGATCATTGGAATGCTTCCCATAACTTGTGAACTATTGGGGAGAAATGTTTGTTGGTTGACAACTGTAATTTCTCTTTGGAAGGGAAATGCAACCTTCCTAAAGTACGTCAACACAATGACAGCCATAGCATATTTCTAGGGCCTTCCCAGTAGGATGTTGTAGTCAAGGTTTCTGTCGATAACTTCAACATCAATTTCTACTGTTTTGTCCCCCAATTTGATTGCAGGTTACTCAATATCCCATATGGGGTGTATGTTCCTCTATCAAATGCTTTTAATGTTGTCGACGATCGTGACAAGGGTGGAGATCCTAAAGTATTCCAGCAACTCATCGACATAATACATGTAGATGCCCCCTCACTAATAATTGTTCGATGAACAATTTTGTTGAGGGATTTCACTTGAATAAGGAAATCTAGTCATGCTGGTAACTGAGGGTCATATCCTTTGTGATTAAAGGCCACCAGATTGGAATCCATTGGGTCAATCCCACCTATCACTGACAATAAAGCGTGCTTTTGGGAGGGGCAATTTTGCAGTACCTCAAGTGTCGACATAGAGAACGACGATTGGGCCAGATCCTCCACTATATTATAATGGTGTGCTACTCTGGCACGGGGATTAAACGTCGATTTGTGTACAACTCCCTTTGGCGGTTTTATCGTTATTTCAAGAGTGATGGGTGGCACAACTTCAGGTGAAGCCATTGTCGAATTACTAGGTTGATCATTATCCTTGTTGTTTGACATCTGTGGATTCCCATAATCTTTATTCCTTGTTGATATCAAAGAATCATTTAGCTGCTTCGAAACTGACAACATTAGCACTTAGGACGGGGAAGAATTGTTGCTAGCAACCAAATTTGTTCCTGGGTTCGAAAACGGATGAGTTAATACTGCCGAGCTTTTTGAACTCTTGAAGAATTTCCTAAGCTCAACTTTATATGGACACTCTCTCGTCTAATGATCCTCATCACATATAAAGCATGGATGACTTGGTGTCCTATCTCCAGAAGGGTTTGTAGAAGATTTTTTAGGAGACAACTCCTCTTGTTTCTTCTTCTTCCCTTTCTTTGTCTTCTTGCCTCCTAGTTGCTTGGGTTCTTTGCCTTTGTCAGTTGACACTACATTTACTTCTGAGGCAAGAACTTCTTCATTTTCATTTTGACTGGAAACTATACGGGCCTTCTTTGATGTAACCTTTACGGTTTTCATGCTATTTGTACCTATCACGCCATCGCCAAAATGAGAGTCTTTGTTTGATTTAGGAGGGGGAGGAACGGAAAATTCCAGTCTAGGAGCATCAGGGATTTTATCGTAGAGCGTGCCAGACTGAGTATAGATCAAGTCTAGATATTTTGCACAAGCAATAACTTGCTCTTTAGTGACAACTCCTTCCTTTTCCACATGTTCTGTAATAGAAGGTAACAATGACTTAATAAACCATTCAACCAACAGCTGATCAGGAACATATGTTTTTACCATTCTACTATGACGTCACGACTCATGAATATGATCAGATATGTGAGTGGCTGTCGTTTGTTTGAAATTGGTAAGAATCTCTATTCCCGTTTCCTACCTTATGGGTAATTGAAAATGGGTTTAAAAGGTTGTGGCTAGGGTACTTAAGTTATCAAACGAAGCTCTAGGGAATTCGATATACCATTTTGCTACCGGACTAGTTAACGTTCGCTTAAAAAGGCGAAGCTTGATCGAATCATCATTGAGAGTGTTTGACGAACACCACAGATGAAAGGTCATCACATGATTCGATGGGTCTTCACCCAGATTTCCATTAAATTTAGGAATATCTAACGGAAGTTTATGTGGAATCGCTAGCCACCAAGGGGCGTGGGCAATTGGATCGTTCATTAGTCGATTTAGATGTAGTAACTCTAAATTTGCCACGAAAGGCAACTGTTGATTCAGGCTCGGCGAAGCATACCCAGGATGAGATGGAATTACCTGAGCAGTTGGTCTTTGCATACCATCATAATGCATTTGATGCTGGTAACTTTGGTAAGGTTGATGGGCATGACTATTATGATATGATATATGTTGACCGTTTTGAATATACGGTTGCCCATTACTTGCAAAGACTTCTTGCTCAGATCCTTGGTAAGCTTGTTGGAATTGTGGTTGTTGGTAGTGTACTAGCCATGGTTGTGAAGCCATGAGTTTTTGTCTAGTACTGACTGTTTGGCCAAGATGAGGGGTAATGGTCCCCGTTTGAACCTAGGTCATTCCACTAGTCGGTGATTGTGGTTGCGTCGCAGGGACAAGAGTTTGTTGTATTACGACCTAAGAAACCTGAGGTTGGCATACAATAGGCAATGCCTGTACTTGCAACATCGTCACAATATCCAACGTTTTGGGTATATTTGAAATAGGTAAACTTTGTTGCCTCGAGTATACAACTCTTGGTTGTTGACGCAGTACTAACACCCATCCTCTAGATGTAATTCCAGCATACCCTGAATTCTGTTGTGAACTCTCGTATGGTTCTCCTCCTAGAGGAGACAATGAAATGGTATACTGCCCTCCATACGGCAGTAATCCAGTGCTCAAAGGAATGATTTGCCTTTGGGGACCAAATTGCCCAAATTGACACTACGAAGGATCAATTTGTTGAGACTCAACATAAGATATTCCAGATATTGTTCTAGACAAACAAACAGGAACAGTCCGTATTGTCGAAACAGCCCCTAGATGGATTTCATCTAGCGATTGAGACCTAGTTCGGACATATGCCACGCCGGTGAACATTGTCGGAGTAGCAGCAGGAAGTTCTTCCGCTGCTGTGTTGGATGACATAGTCCTAGATGTTGATGGTTCTTCAGACATAATTAGTCCATCCAAAAGATTCCTCAGTGATTCTTCAGGAACTTCCAATGGTGGGAGACTAACTTCTGATGAAGAAGGATATAGGGTGATCCTAGATCCAAATTACGATGGAGCCATAGACGAAGGATCCTCTATAACCTCTTCTATGGCAATCAATCGAGGCAAAATATGTAGACCGTCAGCTCCATAAAATATTTCTAGTGCCGAAGAAGGTATAGGTTATGGAGCGACTGATGTTTGGGGAGTAAAACCTTCCGAATCAGTTGTAGATGGAGCCAGTTTGGGAATAAAAGTGTTTACCATCATAGTAGGATTAGTTGTAATGTCCTTTTGTAGCTGCATAATTTCTTTTGTAGAGGCAGGGATACCAGAAATGTTCCGAGTAACCAGACTCTCTGAGGATGTTGGAGTACTTGTTCCAACCAACCTAGGGGACTTTGATGTAGTCAAACGAGTTCGCATTGTCTGGAATAGTTTCATTTCTGGAGTCAACGACGGTTGACTCGTAGGCCTCCGTGAACGATGGGGTTTTGATTGACTTTCTTCCATGATTGCGGATTACTCGATCAACTCAAAATAATAGGTGAAAATGATTCCGAATTAAATGAATTTTAGATGCTTTGACACAACTTCTTTTTTCAATTTTTAAGAGTCGATAAAAAACAAAAGATGACTCTAGTCAGCTTCGATTTTTAATGAGCCTAAAGTGACAAGTGCTCAGATGGACCTTTTCCTTTAAGGAGTCTAAAAAGGAATGAAAGAGACTACTCTAGAAATCTAAACAGAGGGATTACCAAACCAATCGTAAAACTATAGAATACCTTTTACGGTACGATAGTCAATCTTCCCAAATGTTGTGTTCAGTGCATTGCGATCGATATGGTGGCAGAAACGACCTCCTAAGGATAAAGGATATAGCCTATTATGGCCTCGCAATATATACTCGATGGTATGTGGGAGAATAAGTCCGTACTAGAACTTTTCGTCTCAAAGAGGAGGAATGACCCAACCAGCAATGAAAGCGATAGTTACCAGGCTTTACGACGTCAGAATACGTCTCTAGCCTAGACTTCTGAATGTTGTGCATTAAGTTCCAAAGCATTTTTATGTTCATTGAATTTATTTTACAGTTGATCTTGCTTAAGAAATTTTACTTTCAGGTTCACCACATGATGTAGATATATAATTCCTAAAATGCAGTCTAAGATGATAAACAATCATTTAATTTTCTTTTTACAATGAAAATCCTAGCTACTAAGGAAAGAGAAATGAGATTCTTTCAACATAGAGCACAGAGCACACACTAGATGCACTGTCCTAAATCAAACCAAAAAGCAGTCTAAATGAAAATGCACATTCATGTATTCATTTTTAGCCTTCTTAATGTGTGAATGGCAGGAAGAATGCTAAGTACAAATCTGAATTATCTTTTCAAAGCGACAGTACTAACAATTTTCTTCAAAATATGAAAGGAAGATAATGACAACACTTTGCGATTTTGAATTGAAAACTGCTTTCGACACTTGAAAAACCAGTAATTCAAATAAAATACAAGAGTAACAATATAATCGACCATCAAGAACAATAGGATTATTTTCTTTGACTGAAATCGACACTTGTGACACTTCCAAATCAAGAAACGACAGTTCGATTACGCTACTTCTTTGTAAACGAGAACTGAAAATGGCGCACAATACATAAAAACATTCACAGTTATTTGCACAATGGAGGCAAAATAATGGAAAGGAAGGGGGTTTCACAGTGGTATACTGAACACAGAAAGCAAAACTCCTGAATAAAGCTGAAGAGAGTCAACAAAAAACCAAAATATGGAAGCAGAAGAGGTCTTGTCTGATCAGCGCACCTATAACACATGGAAAGTGTGATTCAGAGCACCTACTACACATAGGAGGTGTGATGCATCTAGATTCCCAAGAGTATAAGGTGCGATGGTCCAGGGACGAGACTTCAACTTGGTTCTTGGTCACAGTTTGAAGCTTAGTTCAGGAATTTAGGCCGAGCAAGTGATGTTCAGTAAATATAAATCACAGGGGCTGATCTAATGAGATTACTAGAGCCACCACCAGGGTAATTAGAATGTTTGCAAATCGATTTTTCAGTTTATAAACAAAACTCGGAGATAGACTGAAGCAACATTGATCTACTTTGCACTTGCATAGCAAATGCAGTTCGAAGGCTAGTTGGCTTGACTTCAGGCTCCATCTGTAATTTTATAAAATAAACAATTATAGACAAGCAAACAATCTATTTGATCCCCAGCGGAGTGGCCATTTTGTTATGAGGAAATCTAGTGTCCACTTGAAGCTGCTAGTCCCACTAAAACTGGTAGCTATCTTAGAAACAAACAAACTAAAACTACTTTCTCTTTCCTTTATGAGAAGTAGATAAGAGGGGAACAAAGGACACCAACCTCAGTCTTGCGCTTGGTTCCTTGCTTGGTTCCTCTCCCTTCTGATAGATCTTCGCCACTCCTTCTTCTTCTAACCAGCTTCAAAGAGCACCTGTGGAATCAAAGAAGCATAATACTATCGAAGAACAGAGATCTACAATCACAAACAATATAGGACTAGATATATATTGACCACACAAATGCATATATTATCAAACATACAATAATGTGGAGGAAAACTTGAATAGCTTTATTAATATCAAGAATAGCAAAGAGGATTACAACCAATTGTTCTGACCCAACGTCATCCTCATGAAAGCCCTTCTTCACCTCATGAAAAGCTTAGATCACCCAACACTGTGATTTTGCACCAGGAAACCAACAACACTTCCTTACAAGATACAAGATTCCAACCTCTGGATCTCTGTGATGAGGGATCCATATATAGATGATTGTATGGGGGTGAGTTAGCTTCTGGGATTTTTATTAGTGTCCTCTCTCTGATAGTTCTTGATTCCACTTGGAGATTAATGATCTCTTACTCATCCTTCGGCAAATTTAGAGAGGCAAGTGTTGCAGGAGAAGTTTCTGGAAGATTCCATGATCATCCACCTTGCAACACTTTTAGGGAATTAGAAGCCCCTGGTTTATGGACATGTATGATTGGGGTTGCGGTGCCCAAAAATGTCTATAACACCTATGGGCAGTGCTTTTACTCCTGCTACACTTGTTGATGAGCTAGCTTGATTGCCAGCATACTTATTCAATTTATCTACATAATCAAAGTGTTTCATTAATTTATCATTAATGACCAAAGGACTTGGTAGCCATTTACTTTGCAAAACTGTGAACTTCTTGATAAAAAAATTGATCTCCACCTGCATATCCTCACACCTTCTTTCTAAGTTCTGCATCAAAGTTCTTTTGGTTATAACTCTTTTGATTTCTAAAATGGTGTATGTCCTATCGGAGATGCCAAGTACTTCCAGTTGTTCTCTATTTCTTCTATTCAAAAAATGTATAAGCCTATTGGCTTAATCTGGCATTTTACCCAACTGTGTTCTTGTCTGCTGAATTGCTCCATGGGCTATTATTGTTAAGTCGATCTGTTCACAGATCACTTGGATAGATGGCCATATTTCATTTATAAACTGAATGATATTAGCCCAAAGGATTTTTCTGATCTCTGTTAAGGGCTTATCAAAAGTGAGCTCTTGTTCTAAAGTTTTTACTTTACTTTCTAAGGCTTTAATCTTCCTAGTTTTTTCCATAACACTTATTTTGGAGATATCATAATGTTTCTCTACCTTAGCCAATTGCTCCTTTACTTGTTTCAACTCTGTAACCTGTAATCTCAATTCTTCCATGGCCTTTATCAATTCTTCGGTGCTCATGTTAGTATTGCTACCTGGTGCTATACCTATTGTTTATATACCTGCTATTACCTCTGTTGTGACTACTGGGATTTTTGGAGCTAATGCTGTTCCAAGTGTAGAGGGAACAGTGGTTGAGACTATGGGGATCACCTCAGGAGGATGAGAGGTCAACTCTCCCTACTTTTCCTTCATTGATTTTTCCAATTCCTACTATGTATCATTTAATCTTTCATTAAGTTTCAAGAGCAGGTCCATCATTTCTTCTTCGGATTTCTGTTCTATAACTTCTGCAGTTTGTGGATGCCTTGAGGGAGGTAGCTTCAGATGTTTCCTCAGGGCAGCAATGTCCTCTTATTTTTTCTTGATTAGTGCCTTTATGCCTTTAGCATATTTGGGATCATGTCCCAATCCAATGATTATCTTTTCTAATGATTTGATCCTGTTATCTTTGGCTAGAGAAGAATATTTCTCCAAATTTAATTGTGCAGTTGTATTATCCAAGGAATTTTGTAACTTATGGGCTATAATTGCTTTGTCAATCTATGTGGAATAAACCATTTCTCCAGTTTGCTTATGAACCTCAATTTGGTCCATAGGATGAATATATTTGGCTAGGACCTCCAAGTTTGTTCTGATGTAATCTGCTACTGAATGGGGTTGCTACACCTTTATCATAAAGTAACTCTTCAACATTTTGCCTTTCTTAATGTCATAGGCTGACATTAATCTTTTCTAGTTTATGGGGGCCATTTTCAAATACTGACTGTAAATTTGAAGCCTTACAGGATCATTTATAGATTTTATCTTGGTGAAGGTCTTCTTGATGCCTGAGGCCTGTTTGCTTTGTGGCCTGAGGGATGACACTTTTGTACTGTGTTTTATTTTTGACTCTTGCATCTGTGAGATAGCAGATGTTCCTCCCACTGTGAAAGTTTGTTGGCTAGCTCTTTCTTCTCTCTGGCTATCTACAGTTTCTTCAATTATTTCCTCTTCTGATAGAGGGTTCAATCTATGCCTTTTTGATCCAGGCTCTTCTGTAGGTCCATTGATAGGTGTGGTAGTTTCTTTGTCCCTCTTTTTATGTCTTTCCTCATTTAGAGGAGTTTGCAATGCTTGGCTATCTGCTGCTTTAGTTTGGGCTAGAGGAATTTGTACTTGATTCTGTTCTTTGGACATTGCAAATTAATCTGTGGTCTCTGTTTCTTTGCCTTTGGAAGTCCCTGTGGCTGGTATGTTGGTTTTCTATGCAAGACGCTGAGAAGTTGCAGCAGAGGATGTATCAATTTCTGATTGTTGAGGCAGCTTGAATGATACCTATTCAAAAGAGTCCAGGTCAAGGGTTTTTTCAAGATATTTCATAGCATTTTCCATCTTTTCTTGCTCACTAATTTTTTCTATTAGGGTCCCTTCTACACATTCATCTTGATTTGCAAACTTTTCAATTTCTGGGATCCTATGATGTATATAAACTGATAGCGTGTTCTTTGTTCTTTTGTCACATATGAAACTATTTGGGTCATATGGCACCCACCAAAAACTCTTCTTCAATCTAAGGTGGTCTTCTAAGATCTTTTCAGCATCTTGCCATGTATCCCTAGAATTGATGACAAAAAGGCCTAGCTGGTTCTTGATTCTTAGCTGAGCCTTTTTCTTTGCATTACAAAAATGGACTAAGTCTCCATTGATGATCTGTATGAAATACTCTAGTGCAAATAATTTCATGGGCACATATTTAGGCAACTTGAAAGGGAAAAGTTCACACCCATACATTTTGATTTTTGTGCGATTTTGGTACAGGTACCAGTCACCTATCCTGTACTGCTTGGAGAGTTGGAGAATCTTCTTCATGTCACCAGTGATTCTAGGAGGGGGAACTCCTATCAATAGAGTGGATGCTGGATGTTCAAACCAGTCAATGAATTCATTATAGGTATAAGGGGACTCATAGGTATTATGGAAGACTGAGCTCCAAAAGATCACAGACCTTTGA
This sequence comes from Pinus taeda, assembly GCA_000404065.3. Classification (NCBI taxonomy): domain Eukaryota; kingdom Viridiplantae; phylum Streptophyta; class Pinopsida; order Pinales; family Pinaceae; genus Pinus; species Pinus taeda. The sequence continues at coordinate 14,853 of APFE030399065.1, forward strand.
TTTCCCTTTGAGTCGAATTTCTTGACGGGGAAAGGAAAGATGTCTGGTTGATGATATAACAAAAGATGGTATATAAAAGATGTATATTTAAACACTATTTCCCTATCCAAATTCATGAATTGATCATGGATTTTGTTGGCAATGAAAGTGGCATAGTCATATTTGATAGCAAGGGGCTATCCTGGGGTAAACATTGACAATAGAACTAGGATGATATCATCAACAAATTCATTGGATTTAAATCCCAAGATCAGGGATATCATATGAACAATAAGTTTTCCAATTTCAATGAAATAGGTATGCAAATAGGGAGGTGGGCCTTGAGGCTCGTACTTTGGTTTCAGAACATCTGAGCAATACGGGTTATCTTTGATTTGGGCAGTTGAGAAGCTTTTTCAAGTAAATACTCCATAGAAAGATGAGCAAGGGGTTGAGTGGAGTGGAACTGTATCATTTCATTGATGGACTTAGCAATTATGGGAAAAAGAACAGTTTGGGATGGGGACATATCTGCTCTATGGACTGGGTCATAGTTGGCACAACATTGATGAATGATGTCTGGGAAAACATGGACTAAGGGGAGGAAATACATGGGAAGGTGAGATTCCCATAATCCAAAAATATCAGAGTTGTTTAGATATCTATCCCTAACTTGACAGAAGGCCTGAAGATGGTTCCTATCACGAGAAAAATCTTTTATTTGAAAATCTTTATCGGTTAGGGGTAGATAATCTAAGTCTTCATAAGGTTCATTCATGGGCACAACATTCAGGGCTATGGGAGCTTTCATATTTGGTTCTTGTGTATTCAAACACGATTTCGGGCTTTCTCTCAAAAAATGGACTTAAACAGTTGGTTTAGGGTCTCTTTATGGCAGCCACAGGCTGTTTTTAACTTGAATTCAGCTTTCTCTGGTAGAATTCCTAGTGGAAAACTGAAATTGCAGGGTCACAAGGCAAAAATGGATGAATACCTAGATTAAGGAGGAAAACCGTATAATGGCAAGTTGGTTGACAAGCTACGAAGCTTGTGCTATAGTCTTGCTAGCCAGGTGGCGGTTGAAAAGCTGAAACAGTGGACTCAGTCGTTAATTTGCATGGGAGCTGGATGCAGTGCATTGTAATGAAAATGACGTTTTATCATTTATTTAATGAAATTCAGTTTGTTGGGTATTTTTCGGCATTTATCAGGTGGATGACGTTAGTGTGACAGGACATTTTGTCATTAGCGGAAGGTGGTAGGAAGTTTTATCACACCGCTTTTGGAGTCGGGCGGTTTTAGACGGAGGGCGACTGAGCATATGGAACAGGCAACGCGTGGCAGAGCTACGGCGAAAAACCGCCTAGTGATCACTAGCTAAAGCGCGGTCACTAGGGGAGTCACAATATCTCCGTCGACTGTTGGATGGAAAGGCAGATATCGTATGGTGAACGAGCGATGGAGATGGCAGGGTTTTAATATATGCCATCTCGACGTAATAAACTGTGTTTTAATTGTGTCGGGGGCATTTTGATTGGTTGGGTAAGGGTTATTAGTTAACCAGGGGTTAACTAATCCCATTGTCATGTGGAGGGGACAGGTTATTAACAAACTTCGGATAAGTTAATTAATATTTTTTTTAAACTATGACTATGGTCGTATTTCAACCAAGCCAGGATATATACAAAATGTGGGGGTTTTATAATATATTTACATATTACGGGAAGGGTTAATTTTTCGGGTTTTATATAATAATGGTTAAAATTTAATATGACTTGTGGAGAAAGCGCCAAGCTAAATGTTTAAAATTTTACAATAAACTTAGGCTAAACTTGGAAAAGGGGTTTTTCAAGTGATATTATGTATTTCCTAAGTAAAATAGGTTTTTTCACTTAGGCAACTTTATGAAATGAAATGAATGATGGATGGACAATTTTGAGTACTTAAGATTTTAGATCATTGGGCCGAGGGCCTGGTCCCTCCAGAAGTCAGAGAAATACTCTGAGCCCCTTTGGTTTTCAAAGACCTTAATACTTAGGGGAAATTAGTGAAGTGTTTAGGGAAAATGTGAATGGAAGTTAGTTATTTAACCTTGTCTTGCTTGAACTGCATCAACTGAAATTTCTGCCTTGCACTTTGTGATAAAAGTAAAATTTAACACATTTAGAAACATTTTTCATCACAAATATCATTCTGCAACACCATCTACCTACCCTACCTACTTTAGCCTAACATTTTTTCTTCTTTATTTGGGTGCACTTAAACTGGCAAACCCTTATCAAATCATCCTTTTCTTTTACATGGCAAGCCTACTTAAGTTTGTACTTATTACATCCAAGGGCTTAGATTAAACTGTTGAGCTCTTTTTTATTTACTCTACCTATCTATTTATCTACCAAGATTAAACAATTTGGTAAAATTTTATTCTCTATTCTACAACATGAAATTCAAATATGAATGAGCCAAGTTTAAGTTGTTTGACTCTTCATCAATTATGGCATAAGTGACAAGCTACATGCAATTGCAATTGCTTATTAAAGAAAATGAAATAGTAGTGGTATTTGGACTTGCACACTTTCCTCGTCTATTTTTGTTTGGGGTTCATTTATTTTTCTTTTGTGACCACTTTATTCTTTTTACCCTTTGATTTTTCTTTTAGGGTATACCCTTTTTACATTTTTTAAATTTTTTGAATTTTCGACAATATGGAAAACATGTACAACAAGAAAAGGTATGAACATATTACAGAGCTCATCAAGTCAATCATGAAATATGACACCTATTGGTATAGGAGCATAACACTGGCTCAACTTGGGGATGGCTTTTCCTGGTGAAAAGTCGAGAACAATAGGTCAAATGGCCTTTTTAATGGCTATAATTGTGCTTTGAAATCTCCTTCTACGGGTTGCTTTATTGTATGTATGACAGTAACACTTGTGAAACTTAGGGCCTTCTCTTCGGGCTTCAACTTCAACAAGTTACTATCCAATCCAAACTGTGACATTACCAAGGATATACTATGTACGTGTTAACATCAAAATACATTAAAAAGTTGAATCAAAATAATGTTTCAGCATCTAACCATTAACTAGTCCTTCTTTTGTCTCTGTACTGTCCAAATTCTTCAGAAAGTAAATATTGCTCCCTTGTAAGGCCTGGATAATAAAAGGTCCCTTCCACAGGAAGTCAAACCTCCCATGTTTTCCTTTGTCTTCTCTTCTGGAATCTCATCTCAAAACTTTATCCCCAAGGTAGAAATCTTCTGCCTTGGTTCTCTTATCAAAAGTTTTCTTAAGTTTCTCTTGTACTACTTGGGATCTTTGATGCACTTCCTCTCTGGTCTACTGCAAATGGATGGTTTGGTTAATTCTCTTTTGAATATCATTGGGCTCCACCTGAGCGTCCTAAAGCAATTTCATTATAGGAATTCTTAAGGATGAAGGAAATATAGCCTCCAAATGATAAACTAGTTCATAAGGACTAGTTCCAATAGATTTCTTTGTAGTGATTTTGTCTACCCATAGTGCATTACTAAGTTTCTTGTGCCAATTTTTCTTGTTTTCTTCCAATAATTTCTTAATAATAGTAATTAGGCTTTTATCAGAAGACTCAGCTAGACCATTACCTTGAGGGTAATAGGTTGTGGAATGGCCTGAAGTGATATGGTATTTGTTACAACAATTTATCATTTTCTTGGATTTGAAGGCAGCAACATTAGTAGTGATGATCTTTTTAGGACAACCAAATCTAGACAGTATGTTAGTTTGTAGGAATCCTATAATGACTATGTCCTTGGCTTGCCTGCTAGGAATTGCTTTTATCCATTTGGTGAAATAGTTTGCGGCAGTTAGGATCCATTTATGTTGGCTAGAAGAGGGAGGCTGAATTTCTCCAATGAAGTCCAGTCCCCATTGTTGGAAGGTCTTTTTAGTGGATATTGGTGTCAAGGGTAAGGGAAGTTCAGTTTCCTCTTGCCTTAAAAAATTTGGCATTTGTGGCAAGCAGTGACTAATTTCTTTACATCAGTGAACAAGGTTGGCCAGTAAAATCCATCTCTGAGGATTTTGTCTATAGTTGATTTCTAGTAAAGGTGTCCGCCACAATCTCCTAAATGAAATTCTTTGAGAACCTTGCCAGCTTCTTATTTTACTAAACAATTTAATACAATACCTTCATGATTTTTCCAAAATAAAGCATTATCTAAAATACAAAATTTTGAAGCTTTCATCTTTAAAAACCTTTTCTTTGTTCTGGATAACCCTGGAGGAGCCTACAGGTTTAATAATATATAAATTATATCAGCATACCATTGTGAATCTAAGAAGGCCTGACTGATTTGTGGAGTCGTCATCTCATGTTCATTATCCAGTTCATTAATATCTAGGGCTAGACAGTTTGTTTCAGTCATGATCTTAGCCAATCTCTGTCCTTTTATAGGCTTTGTGGGTTTTATTTCAATATCATATTCCAATATATTAGCAATCCTTTTACCTCGTTTGCCTTCAATTCCATCTTGGGTCAAGATATCTTTGACAACAGCATTTGGTACATAGGCTATTACATGGGAGTATAATATATAGAGTCTAAGTCTTTAATAGCTTTCACAAGTGAATAGGCTTGTTTTTCCATGGTTTTTTACTTTAATGGCGCATCTCTTAGTGCTTTGCTAAAAAAGGCTATGGGTTTCTCACATCCTTGGTCATCCCTTTCCAATAAAACAGTTGCAATGGTGTGTTCTAATGCAAATGAAAATATTATGAAGTCTCTATCAAACTTTGGACTTGTCAGGACCAGTGTTCTAGTCAAAGCCATTTTAATTTTTTCAAACGCTTGTTTGGCTTCGACTGTCCATTTAACTTTTGAATCATTTTTCAACATATTAGTAAGTAGTCTAATTAATTCAGTTAATTTAGATATAAATCTTCTTAAAATGTTAATCCTTCCTATGAAAGCTTGAAGTTCTTTAACATTTCTGGGGTGGGGTATCTGCAGGATGGCTTCTACTCTAGCAAGATCAATTCTAATGCCATATTTGGAGACGATATGACCTAAGAGTTTGCCTTAGGATTTAGAGAAATGCCATATTGTCTGCATTTTAAGAATACCTGTTTCAGATGATCTAAATGTTGTTGATCTGATTTAGAAAAAACAGTCAGGTCATCTACATAAATAACGAAGAAATCATGAATTTCTTTTACAAAAGCTATGTCCATTCCTCGTTGAAACGTTTCCTGTGCATTCTTAATTCCAAATGGAATTTTAACATACTTGAATGTTCCCCATGGTGTTCTAAAAGCAATTTTTTCTTGGTCATCAGGATGAACCAAAATGTGGTTATAGCGTGAGAACCCATCCAAAAGTGAAATCCTAGAAGCATCGACCACCCTTTGTAAAATGTGATCCATCTTAGGTAAAGGGTAATTGTCCTTCAAAGAAACCTTGTTTACATTTCTTAAATCAACACATAGCCTAATTTCTCCAGTCTTTTTCCTTGTAGGTACTAAATTAGAAACCCACTCTCAAAATCTGATAGGAGCAATTATCCCCGCTTCATACATTCTTTTGATTTATTTTTCAATTAAGGGAAGCAGTATAGGGTTAATCCTTCTGAGATCTTGTTTGAATGGTTTTTTATTTTCTTTTAAAGGGATTGTATGTTGAATTATAGAGGTATCATAAGATTTCAGGTCCTCATAGCTCCAAGCAAATACATCTTGAAATTCTCTCATTAATTCAACATATCTGAGTTTTTGTTCAAGGGGCAAAGATTTGGATAATTTTACTATTTTTGGATTTTCTTGAGTTCCCAAGTTATAGTCTTCAATGTCAGCTTTTAGAGGTTCCATCATGGGTTTCCTTGGGATATCGTTAAAATCAAAGAGATCTTCCAAAGGAATTAACCCTTTAGGCAACTCATTATCTTTCAAATTAATGATTTCAGATTCTCCTTCAATAATTTCATCAATGTCCATTTCTTTGAGATCCTGCATTTCTTTATTGGTAAATTTTGTTGGATGAACCATTTGAGTTGCACTTTCTGCTGAAATGTCTGTTTTTATCTGATTTGTTTGATCAAATTTAGTAAATGTATCTATATCTATATTAGTGCTAGAAAAATCTTCCTCTAGTGTTAAGAAATTGTTAATCTGAATATCATTGTCAAACACTTTCCAGTTCTTTACATTGTTAGCTATGGCTGGCCTATGTCTAATTTCAGCTCTGAGCTGATGATTGGGCTCAAATGGTAGTTTACAGGTGTTGGCAAACATTGCCAAGATATGAGCATGCAAATTATGTTTTCTTGGGATTTTAGCCAGCTGAGTTTCTAGAAATGTATTGAGAATCTCAATCGTTGTTCCCCTATAAGAAATTAATATGGGATTGTTTGTGAGAAAATTTCCTTTTATCTATTGAATGATTAAATCAGAATCCCCTAGGACTGATACCCTAATGGCCCCTAAAATTTTGACCAGTTTAAGACGTAGCAACAGAGCTTTGTATTCAACCATATTATTAGTGCATCTAAATATTAATCTATAGGCATGGCCTTCAGCATGATCATTTTCAAGATTGTGCACCCAAATTCCTCCTCCTACTCCTAACTTGTTAACTGAACCATCAAATTATAAGTATCAAAGTATCTCATGTTCATAGTTAGTATCGGGAGTCTCAGGGATTTGTTTGATAGGAAGATCTAGTTCTTTAATATCTTATGGTTCCTTTTGAGTATCTAATGTATCATTGTTCTCAGAAAATTTATTGAATTTGAACACTAGACTTTTCATTTGTAATTTCTTCTTGTTCAACTGCTAAAACTTTTACTTCATTCAAAGGATCAATTTCAACATTATAAAGAATGAAAGAATCCATATCAGAGTGAATGGAGTAGATAGGGAAATTTTGAGGTCTCTCTTGACTACTCACCACATATTTCATTAAAGTTTCTCTGTACAGTTTCTTATGTTGACCAAATACTGAAATAGTAGCATAAGGCATGTCCAACTGTACAAATCCTTCAAGATTTGCACCCCAAGATCTAGAAAGTAACATACCATACTTTGGTGGAATATCAACTACTACTATGTCCATTAAGATGGTTTTGGCAGGATATTCGACTAGTGATACACATAAATCTTTGGTCAATCCTAGACATCTGACTTAACTTGAATCAAAAGAGAAAAGGTATTTATATGGCCTGGTGATGTCTAGGTCCAGTTTCTCCATCACAGATTTAGGCATTAAGTTATGAGAAGCACCATAATAAAACATGGCATTATGAAGTATTTTATCATGTATGTTCAGACTGAAATAGAAAGGAGGAACTCCTCCATCTACTGATTTTCCATTTACCTCAAGGCCAAAAATCAATTCAGGTTCGTCATAAAAAACATTTACTGAATCCCCATTCACAGAAATTTGGAGTGATCTACTTATTTGACTTCTGTAGACATCATGTTTAGCTAATTCTAACAGTGGAACAACTATTTTTAATTTGCCTACTTCAGTCTCAAGATTAAAAGGTTTTTTAGTCTGAGTTCTTGCATTTCGGACAGTGGGATTCTCTTTTTTTGTTATATTTTATGTGTTTCTCTCCTTTTTAAGAGTGGGGTTATGGGTTGAAGTTGTTTCCAAATCAACTTCTAGAAGTTCTTCTATGTTTCCTTTGGGAGGAATAGAAGTGGAAGATTGTTTGTTTTGTAGTTGATTATCGAATACATCTTCAATTATTGGGTTATTTGGATTAGGATTATTTCTGGAAAGAATATGTAGAGGGGTAGTATCGCTCTTACCTTTCTTGCACTATTTTGTATCTTTCTCTTTGTTGGTTTCAGGAGCATTTATTCTTCTACTCAGATTGTATTGTTATGGAATTCATAGATGGTTGTATCATATCCCTCCCTGAAGTCAACTGATTCACCTGATTGAGTTTGGAATTGTTTAAGCATGTGAGCTTCTTGATCCTCCCGGGTCTAGAAAACTTGTTGTTCATTGTTAAGTCCCATTAAATTAATTTCAGTGTCTTCTGTTGGTTCATCAGAGGTTGAGGCTTTAGCATATTTTTCCTGGAATGGGGACCTAATGTTTTGGTCAGGTCCTATTTTTCCAGTATTAGGATTTTGGTTCTTCCTGAAATTTGGATTTCTACCAGTATTTCTTGGTTGACCCTCCCAACGGGATTTTCTCTCGATTTTTTCTACTTTAGCACCAAGCCTATCCATTCCTTTTATAATAGCATCTAATTTCTATTCAAAGTCAGAAGGTTCCTCTTTAACAGGTATCCTCCTTTTAGCTCTATCTCTAGCTCGTTTAGATATCAAGTTGGCATCAACGCTAACAATTATACTCTACATCTCTTCTAAGGTTCGACGATCTCTTTCCCTAAGTTGGTATGCCATACCAGAACCAAATCCATCAGGGAATTTGATTAATGCAAAATCTAGAGGAGGTCTAAGATTTTGAGGAATAGCTTGGTAAACATTATTAAACCTAGTACAATAATCTTGGACAGTTTATTGGGTGCCTCTTTTCAGGCTTTCATATTCTGATAAAATGTGGAGGGGATCTTTCTTCTTTTCCCATTTATTTAATAATGTTTGATAAAGAGCTTGTAGGTCATTAATACTGTTTAAAGGAAGGGCTATAAACCAAGTCCTAACATCTTCAGTCAAACTTTGAATAAATACTCTCATTCTAACATCATCAGCATAAACCTCATATATTTCAAAATAGTCTATCATTTTCTTGGTATGTTGTTGCAATGTGTAAGTGCCAGTACCATCAATGATCTAAATGGAAAATGGCATCAACCCATGGAACTCATCCACCCATATTATTCATCGACCCATGGAATTTACTCATGGTATTGTAAATGGCATCCGCCCATGGTATTGTAAAACCCACCCATCGTATTCATTCACCCATGGAATTGACCTGTGGTATTGTAACTGAAAAATACTATAAGTAACAAGTCACATTTTGTTAAAGGACAGACTGTCCACTACAATGTAGCTTTTACAGTTCAGAGGCATGTAGCCACCACATCTCTTCTCAGAGATAAACTACCATCACCCTAGTTGATTTATTTCCATTACTATTTTAATAAAAAGTTTCCTTGTGGTTTTTTTTATTGGGCATTCTCCTCTTTTTCTTCTGACGATTTTACTTTTCAGATCTTCGGGGTCTCTACCCTAAGATCCATTTCAATCTTTTAGATCTTGGGGGCCTCCTCTCAAGATCTGGATCAGTGGTATCAGAGCAGGTTATGATTCCATGGGAATAAGAATTTCATGCATATTTTAGTTTTTTTGCAGCAATATTCAATATAATTCAGAAACGTGCTATGACCTCCACAAAGAACTTTCTTGGGTCAAGCAGGAAGAATTTTTCTCTTTTTCATTTTTTTGCAGGAATTTTCGGGTGGCCACTTTGCAGATCAGATCTGAAACATTTGGTACAAAATTTACAGAAACAAATACAATATCTAGATTCCTCTCAAAATATCACCCAATTTAAAAAAAAAGGGTCGAATCAGGATTCGGATGTGGGAGATATCGTTGATATAAAATCAACTATTTTTTCAGAAATTTTGTGATGGCAGAACTATTGCAGCGCGAATGTGAGATTTCAGAGTGTCCAAATAAGGATTTTCATCACATGGGAAGATGCAAAATGATCCTTCTGCTTCCAAAAATAGGTTATAATAAGTATTTTGAGTTATATTGACTGAGTTATGCCCACTTTAATTCTGGAGCAGCATTCAGAGTGGGTTCCCATTGGAGACGTGCCCTCCCACCCCACTTTAGTAGGCACCTGCTTCACATTCATCAGTTTCAGCATAGCAACATTCGGCTTAGGTTATTCAGATATGTACCCTCCCACCCCAGGCAATGTAGGCACCTGTTACTTCATCAGCAACCAACATCACGGTTATGGGTCATCCACAAAACCACACTTCATCGAAGTCCATTTGCTAAGCCGCACACTATCATCATCACAGTCAATCACAAGCATTACAGGTTATCTCTATCCTCACATCTTTGTTTATCATGGTTATGGGTTAACCAAATAAAACCCTTATCTTCAGTGGCTCTTCATATTCAACAAAGGCTTCGCAGGAGGGAACTTTAAGCAATGGGGACCATTGCTTCTTAAGGAGGGAGGAATGATCCAAATGGAAAATGCCATCAACCCATGGTATTCATCCACCCATAATATTCATCGACCCATGGAATTTACCCGTGGTATTGTAAATGGCATCTGCCCATGGTATTGTAAAACCCACCCATCGTATTCATTCACCCATGGAATTGACATATGGTATTGTAACTGAAAAATACTGTAAGTAACAAGTCCCATTCTGTAAAAGGACAGACTCTCCGCCACAATGCAGCCTTTACAGTTCAGAGGCATGTAGCCACCACATCTCTTCTCAGGGATAAGCTACCATTTCCCTAGCTGGTTTATTTCCATTACTATTTTAACAAAAAGTTTGTTTGTGGTTTTGTGTATTGGGCATTCTCCTCTTTTTCTTCTGCCGCTTCTAGTTTTCAGAACTTGGGGGTCTCTACCCCAAGATCCATTTCAATCTTTTAGATCTTGGGGGCCTCCTCCCAAGATCAAGATCAATCAAATGGGGTAATCTTACTCTAATAGTTTTGGGGCATAGCACCTAGGTTGGCAGGTAAGTGCAAAGGAGAATACCTGTTTGCCATGGTTGCAGGGATAGATGTGACAACTGGTGTGGTAGGGATGACAATGGGAATGTGAGTTGTAGATGGAGGGGTGGAGGAGTAGCTTGAGGTTGGGAAATTTGAGGTGTTGATGATGGACTTGGAGGAGCAGTAGTGATCATAGAAAGGTTTGGTGTTCCTTCAGAGGTAAGCTCTGACTATATGGAGTTATGCAGATGTCTACCAAGATGTGAAGTTACAACTTCAAGTTGTAAATCTTCAAGAAATACGGGATCATGAACTATGTGGGCTAAGTCAGATTCCGAAAAGGTAAAAAATAAATGGGTTTCAAACCACTCATCAAAAGGTTCGTCTTCAAGGGAAACCCACTTCACAAGACATGATCTTGATCTATACAGAGGTCGAGAACTAGCAGAAATGTCTTGGCTCTCTTGCCTTCTAAGAATCCTAAGCATCAGATTAGGGTTTTCGAACACAAGTGGTGGATATGGGTCAGGATTAGATTTGGTGTAATTAATCCTTTCTGAAGCTAGGTTTCTAGGTATATTTTTTGATTTTTTCTATAAATGGGTATGACAAGACAACTTTAACAATCTCTTCAAGAAGCTTTTAGATAAGGATTTTGAACTTTCTCAAAGACTTTATTTGACAAGAGGAACTGATCAAGTATTTGAAACCAAATATCCAATCTATAAGCTAGACGAGAGATAAACTGAAGTAACATTCATTTACTTCTGCAATTGCAAAGAAAAAACATTTCAAAGGCTACCTGGCTAGCTTCAGGCTCCGTCAGTAGCTTAAAAACTAGACAATAGTAACGACTAAATTATTCAGGTCCCCAGTGGAGTCGCCACTATGTTATCACTCAGGTTTTCCCAAAAGTTGTAAGAAAGGGAAAGGAGGTCGAGGTAACCACAAACCAATATTTTAGATACAAATTCTAGCCAACTGCATCCAGAGAGGGCTCTCTCTTTAAATTTTAGCTTTGTTTTGAAAGATGTTAGGATAGTTATGAAGTTTTGGAGTTTTGTGTGAGTTTGGGTGGTGGAATTCAATAGCAAAGGGATAAGACTCAGTAGTTTAGGCCATTGGGAAATGGAGTCAAGTAAGATGGCTTAACTGGACTTGGTTTCTTAACAAAGGATGGTTTCACAGGGCAAGATGGTCAAATAGGGAACACACAAAGACTTGGGATAAATGGGATGCTTTCAAAATAGGTGAAGGGCAGTTAAGAATCCTTTAACCTTTTTTAAAAGGGAATGTGGATGATTACTAATAAAGAGTAGTTAAGTATTCTTTAATACATAATCAAAGTGACAGAACTATAAAATAGGAGCAATTAATATTGTCTAGTTTTTAAGCTCCGTCAGTAGCTTAAAAACTAGACAATAGTAACGACTAAATTATTCAGGTCCCCAGTGGAGTCGCCACTATGTTATCACTCAGGTTTTCCCAAAAGTTGTAAGAAAGGGAAAGGAGGTCGAGGTAACCACAAACCAATCTTTTAGATACAAATTATAGCCAACTGCATCCAGAGAGGGCTCTCTCTTTAAATTTTAGCTTTGTTTTGAAAGATGTTAGGATAGTTATGAAGTTTTGGAGTTTTGTGTGAGTTTGGGTGGTGGAATTCAATAGCAAAGGGATAAGACTCAGTAGTTTAGGCCATTGGGAAATAGAGTCAAGTAAGATGGCTTAACTGGACTTGGTTTCTTAACAAAGGATGGTTTCACAAGGCAAGATGGTCAAATAGGGAACACACAAAGACTTGGGATAAATGGGATGCTTTCAAAATAGGTGAAGGGCAGTTAAGAATCCTTTAACCTTTTTTAAAAGGGAATGTGGATGATTACTAATAAAGAGTAGTTAAGTATTCTTTAATACATAATCAAAGTGACAGAACTAGAAAATAGGAGCAATTAATATTTCACTGTTTATTCTAATTCAAAAGAAAACATAGAAAATGATAACTTTTGAAGACAGAGTGCAATCAAGCATATTCTGAATTATTCTTTTTTGTTTATCATTCAGATGTGAAACAGAGATGATATAATAAACAAGGAAAACTTTAAAACATAAAGTATAGAGGACTTATTGATATAGTGTTTGATTCAAGAAATCTGTGAAAAGTCCCTTGCATTAATTCTTTGTCCAGCAATCCATGCAAAAATTTGATCTAATCATCACTTTATTCCAAAAACTAGTATTACAGCAATGTATATGAATCCACCCTCAATACTCCAATTGAGGGAATATTTATACAAACTACTTTATGCAAAATATCTCATAACAGGGTGAGATATATTCTAGTGATGACTAATCATTTTTACAAGAAAATAGAAACAACTAGTCTCGCAGATAGGAGGAAAGCAAACAGATGCTATGTTGTTCCTATTTGTGTTGAGTGTGCTAGAGGAAAGTCCTTTTATTTGGCTTGCTGCTATCTTCTTTAGTAATTTCATGTTGGATGCCCTGTTTTGACTAATACTCTTTACCTACTCTCATACAATTTGACCTGTTTTGACGACCGTTCACCTTTATTCATCTAACCATGGTCAATAGCCCAAACTTTACCTTTTACCAAAGATAAAATTTACAAAATTTCTAACATATCTTCTCACCATTTCTGCTCTAGCAATTTGTGCTTCTGAAGTTTCATTAGAGTTTCATCAGTCTCTGTATATCTGAAAAACTTAGGCTGGATGGTGAATAAGTGCTTTACCTCATGTTCAATATAAAACAAGTTCTCTAAACAGTTGTAGAGAACTCAGCCTGTGGGGAGTTCTTTTCCTCCTACTGCACTTGTTGATGAGCTAGGTTGATTTCCAGCATACTTATTCAATTTATATACATAATTAATGTGTTTCATTAATTAATCATTAATGACCAAAGGACTTGATAGCCCTTTACTCTACAAAATTGTGAACTTCTCCATAAAAGAATTGATCTCCACCTCCATATCCTAGCACCTTCTTTCTAAGTTCTGCATCAAAGTTCTTTTGGTTAGCACTCTTTTGATTTCCAAAATGGTTTCTGTCCTATTGGAGATGCCAAGTACTTCCAGTTGTTCTCTATTTCTGCTATTCAAAACATGTATAAGCCTATTGGCTTCATCTGGCATTTTACCCAATTGTGCTATTGTCTGCTGAATTGCTCCATGGGCTACTTTTATTAAGTCAATCTGCTCATAGATCACTTGGATAGATGGCCATATTTCATTTATAAACTGAATGATATTAGCCCAAAGGACTTTTCTGATCTCTATTAATGGCTTATCAAATGTGAGCTCTTGTTCTAAAGTTTTTAGTTTACTTTCAAAGGCTTTAATCTCCCTAGTTTTTTCCACAACACTTATTTTGGAGATATCATAATTTTTCTCTGCCTTAACCAATTGCTCCTTTACCTGTTTCAACTCTGTAACACGTAATCTCAATTCTTCCATGGCTTTTATCAATTCTTTTGTGCTCATATTAGTACTGCTACCCGGTGTTGTACCTGCTGTTGATGTACCTGTTATTACCTCTGTTGTGACTGTTGGGATATTTGGAGCTAATCTTGTTCCAAGTGTAGAGGGAACTGCGGTTGAGACTATGAGGATTACCTCAGGAGGCTGAGAGGTCAAATTTCCCTGCTTTTCCTTCAGTTCTTTATCCAATGCCTGCACTGCATCATTTAATATTTTGTTAAGTTTCAGGAGCAAGTCCATCATGTCTTCTTCTGATTTCTGTTGTATAACTTCTACAGTTTGTGGATGCCTTGAGGGAGGTAGCTTCAGCTGTTTTCTCAAGGCAGCAATGTCCTCTTATTTTGTCTTGATTAGTTCCTTTATGCCTTTAGGATCTTTAGGATCATGTCCCAATCCAATCATGATCTCTTCTAATGATTTGATCCTACTACCTTTGGCCAGATAAGAAGCTTTCTCCAAATTTAATTGTGCAGTTGTATTATCCAAGGAATTTTGTAACTTATGGGCTAGCATTGCTTTGTCAGTCAGTGTGGAATAAACCATTTCTCCAGTTTTCTTATGAAGCTCAATTTGGTCAATAGGATGAATATCTTTGGCTACCACCTCCAAGTTTGTTCTGATGTAATCTGCTACTGACTAGGGTTGCTGCACCTTTATCTTAAAGTAACTCATCAACATTTTGCCTTTTTTAATGTCATAGGCTGACATTAATCTCTGATAGTTTATGGGGGCCATTTTCAAATACGGACTGTAAATTCGAAGCCTTACAGGATCATTTATAGCTTTTATCTTTGTGAATGTCTTCTTGATGTCTGAGGCCTGTTTGCTTTGTGGCCTGAGGGATGACACTTTTGTACTATGTTGTCTTTCTGACTCTTGCATCTGTGAGCTAGCAGATGGTCCTCCCACTGTGAAAGTTTGTTGGCTAGCTCTTTCTTCTCTCTGGCTATCTATATTTTCTTCAATTATTTTCTCTTCTGACAGAGGGTTCAGTCTATGCCTTTTTGGTCCAGGCTCTTCTGTAGGTCCACTGATAGGTGTGGTAGTTTCTTTGTCCCTCTTTTTATGTCTTTCCTCATTTAGAGGAGTTTGCAATGCTGGGCTTTTTGCTGCTTTAGTTTGGGCTGGAGGAATTTGTACTTGATTCTATTCTCTGGACATTGCAGGCTGATCTGTGGTCTCTATTCCTTTGCCTTTAGAAGTCCCTGTAGCTGGTATGTTGGTTTCCTATGTAGGCGGTTGAGAAGTTGTAGAGAGGATGTACCAATTTCTGATTATTGAGGCAGCTTGAATGATACCTGTCCAAAAGATTCCAGGTCAAGGGTTTTTTCAAGATCTTTCATAGCATTTTCCATCTTTTCTTGCTCACTAGTTTCTTCTATTAGGGTCCCTTCTAACCATTCATCATGATTTGCAAACTTTTCAATTTCTTGGATCCTATGATGTATATAAACTAATAGCCTATTCTTTGTTCTTTTGTCACATATGAAACTATTTGGGTCATATGCCACCCACCAAAAACTCTTCTTCAATCTAAGGTGGTCCTCTAAGATCTTTTTAGCATCTTGCCATGCATCCCTAGAATTGATGACAAAAGGGCCTAGCTAGTTCTTGATTCCAAGCTGAGCCTTTTTCTTTGCATTACAAAAATGGACTAAGTTTGCATTGTTAGTCTATCTGAAATACTTTACTGCAAATAATCTCATGGGCACATATTTAGGCAACTTGAAAGGGCAAAGTTCACACCCATACATTCTGATTTATGTGTGATTTTGGTACAGGTACCAATCACCTATCTTGTACTACTTGGAGAGTTGGAGAATCTTCTTCATGTTACTAGTGATTCTAGGAGGGGGAACTCCTATCAAAAGAGTGGATGTTGCATGTAAAAACTAGTCAATAAATTCATTTTAGGTATAAGGAGACTCATAGGTATTATGGAAGACTGAGCTCCAAAAGATCACAGACCTTTGATTTCCCTTTGAGTCCAATTTCTTGATGGGGAAAGGAAAGGTGTCTAGTTGATGGTATAACAAAAGATGGTATATAAAAGATGTATATTTAAAAACTGCTTCCCTATCCAAATTCATGAATTGATCATGGATTTTGTTAGCGATGAAAGTGGCATAGTCATATTTGACAGCAGGGGGTTGTCCTGGGATAAACATTGACAATAGAACTAGGGTGATATCATCAAAAAATTCACTAGATTTAAATCTCAAGATCGGGGATATCATGTCAACAATAAGTTTTTCAGTTTTAGTGAAATATGTATGCAAATAGGGAGGTGGGCCTTGAGGCTGGTACTTTGGTTTCAAGAACATCTGAGCAATACGGGTTATCTCTGATTTGGGAAATTGAGAAGCTTTTTCAAGTAGATACCCCATAGGAAGATGAGCAAAAGGCTGAGTGGAGTGGAACTGTATCATTTCATTGATGGACTTATCAGTTATAGGAAAAAAGGACAGTTTGGGATGGGGACATAACTGCTCTATGGACTGGGTCATAGCTGGCACAACATTGATGAATGATGTCTGGGAAAACATGAACTAAGGGGAGGAAATACATGGGAAGGTTAGATTCCCATAATCCAAAAATATTAGAGTTGTTTAGATAGCTATCCATAACTTGGTAGAAGTCCTGAAGATGGTTCCCATCACTAGATAAATCTTTTATTTGAAAATCTTTGTCAGCCAGGGTAAATAATCTAAGTCTTTATGAGGTGCATTCATGGGCGTGACATTCGGGGCTATGGGAGCTTCCATATTTGGTTCTTGTGTATTCAAACTGGATTTCTAGCTTTCTCTAGAAAAATGGACTTAAACAGTTGGTTTAGTGTCTCTTTATGGCAGCTACAGACTGTTCTCAACTTGAATTTGGCTTTCTCTGGTAGAATTCCCAGTGGAGAATTGAAATTGTAGGGTCGCAAGGAAAAAATGGATAAATACCTGGATTAACGAGGAAAACCGTACAACGACAGGTTGGTTAACAAGCTGCAAAGCTCACACTGTAGTCTTGCTAGTTAAGTGGTAGTTTAAAAGCTGGAATAGTGGACTCTGTCGTTAATTTACATGGGAGTTGGACATGGTGCATTATAGTGAAAATGATGTTTTATCGTTTATTTAACGAAATTTAGTTTGGCGGGTATTTTTTGGCATTTATCAGGTGGATGATGTCAGTGTGATAGGACGTTTTGTCGTTAGTGGAAGGTGGTAAGTGGTTTGATCGCACCGCTTTTGGAGTCAGGCGGTTTTAGACGGAGGGTGAGCGAGCTTATGGAATGGGCAACGGATGGCGGAGGTATGGCGGAAAACCATGTGGTGATCGCGAGTTAAAGCATAGTCACCAGGGGGGTCACGATATCACCATCGACTGTTGGATGGAAAGACAAAGATCAGACGACAGATGGGCAATGGAGATGGCGGGGTTTTAATATATGTTGGCCCAGTGTAATAAACTGTGTTTTAATTGTATCGGGGGCATTTTGATTGGTTGGGTAAGGGTTATTAGTTAACCGGGGGTTAACTAATCCCGTTATCATGCAGTAGGGATAGGTTATTAACAAACTTCAAATAAGTTTATTAATCTCTGTTTCAAACTATGACTATGGTTGTATTTCAACTACGGCGGGATATATATAAAATGTGGGGCTTTTATAATATATTTACATATTACCAGAAGGGTTAATTTTTCGGGTTTTATATAATAATGGTTAAAAGTTAATATGGCTTGTGGAGAAAGGGCCAAGCTAAATGTTTAATATTTTACAATAAACTTAGGCTAAAGTGGGAAAAGGGGTTTTTCAAGTGATATTATGCATTTCCTAAGTAAAATAGGTTTTTTCACTTAGGCAACTTTATGAAATGAAATGAATGATGGATGGACAATTTTGAGTACTTAGGCTTTTCGATCATTGGTCCGAAAGTCCGGTCCCTCCAAAATTCAGAGAAATTCTCTAAGCCCATTTGGTTTTCAAAGACCTTAATACTTAGGGGAAATTAGTGAAGTGTTTAGGGAAAATGTGAATGGAAGTTAGTTATTTAACCTTGTCTTGCTTGAACTACATCAAGTGAAATGTCTTCCTTACACTTTGTGATAAAAGTAAAGTTTAACACATTTAGAAACATTTTTCATCACAAATATCACTCTGCAACACCATCTACCTACCCTACCTACTTTGGCCTAACATTTTTTCTTCTTTATTTGGGTGCACTTAAACTGGCAAACCCTCATCAAATCATCCCTTTCTTTTACATGCAATTCCTACCTAAGTATGCACTTATTACATCCAAGGGCTCAGATTAAAATGTTGAGCTCCCTTTTATTTACTCTACCTATCTATTTATCTGCCAAGATTAAATAGTTTGGTTAGATTTTATTCTCTATTCTACAGAATGAAATTCAAATATGAATGAGCCAAGTTTAAGTTGTTTGACTCTTCATCAATTGTGGCATAAGTGACAAGCTACACACAATTGCAATTGCTTATTAAAGAAAATGAAATAGTAGTGGCATTTGGACTTGCACACTTTCCTGGTATATTTTTGTTTGGGATTAATTTCTTTCACTTTTGTGACCACTTTATTCTTTTTACCGTTTGATTTTTCTTTTAGGGTATACCCTCTTTACATTTTTTTTTTTTTTGACAATATGGAAATCCTTTACAACAAGAAAAGGTATGAACATATTACAGATCTCATCAAGTCAATCATGAAATATGACACCTATTTGTATAGGAGCATAACATGTGGTATGTTCGTTTAGCTACAGGAAAGTATTCTAGCATTTGTGTTGCTTCTTCATCTGATTCGTCATCTCACCATGATCTGCCAGTGCATCTGTTCCTATAGTACACTCATACTTAACATACCACACTCATAGCCATCCAACATGGGGTTGCTTCACCAAGGATGAGGTCTTTGACTTAGCCATCAGTGTCACTTTCCCTATAGCATGAAGCCCTTCACAGATGAGGTATTGTGTGATGTTTCTCCTCTCGATGTTCGTGATGTATTAGGACAACCATACTTGTGGAAGTGACATGTTGTATATGATTCTAGTCCTCCCTCTGTGATTATTTCTTTCGGTGATATGTTATATAAGATACCAGAGGTAGCCCCACCTATCACCGCCTCTTTGATATCTCCCAAGAAATGGAGTATGATCATCTCCTACACTAGGAAATTTATTTTCTTTCTAGTTCTATCTCAAGGTAATGCGGAGATCTTAGCCACATGCATGGCCCTCGAGAAGGGTTCCTCCACGTAGCAGTAGTAGGTGGATACGGTCATGAAAAAATACATGGGCATCTTTTCCTCATCCATAGGGCTACTGTTGCACTATCAGGTCAAGCATTTGTTTGATCTAACTCCCGGAGTACATCTACCCAACAGGCCGATATATCGCCTCTCCACTGTTGAAAATGCCAAGTACAAGCAGTGAAATGATCAATGCCAAGTGCCATGTAAGTTTCAAGTGGGCGGTAAAGTCTGGTTACATTTTCAGAAAGAACGTGTTACGAGAGCCCATCCAAAAATCGTACCACTCTGAGATGGTCCTGACACCATTACCAAGGTTGTGGTAAACAATTCTTTGCAGCACATCATTCGTCCATTCCTTGGCTTGAACCAACTGTTCAATGTCTAATGCCCTCGAGAATGCTTCTCACCATTGCTAGACACATCAGAGATTGCAGAAGATCTCACCAAGGACCAAGTTCAACAAAAATTTCCAACCTCATGGAAGCTCTACATGCAATGTGGACCATTGCCTCGTAAGAGCGGAGGAATGATCCAGGTCGATATTCGTCGCCACTTACCTATTCCACTTGGACCCCCAACATTGTCTCTTTTAGTCTTTTAATTTCCTTAATTGTAGTAGAGTTTACTATTTTTGGCAGTTTTTATGGTCCTGAGCTTCGAGAGCCATTTTGAGGCCCTAAACGAAGTTTTTAGGGAAAAAGGAGAGACGACAAACATCCCAAATTGGCTTGTGAGTTTTCTTTTGCCTTGTCTTTGAGATCTTCGAAACAAGATATTATGATGGCTAAATGGAGATTGTATGCCAAAGCTACAACCCTAGGAAGTTGATGTACCAATTTACCCAAACGACGCCCATAGTTTTGGCACTTCATCTCCCAGGGTTAGGTTTTTGCATGTTTAGGGTTTTCCATTGTTCATCAATAATAAATAGGCCTTTGAGCCTCATTATAAAACAGTTCAAAGGCAAGTACCCACCACATCTCTTCTCAGAGATAAGTTATCAACGTCTGTGTTATTCTTATTTCCATTCTATTTGTAAGCATATTTCAGTATTTTATATTAATGAAATGAAGTGTTTTTTCTACTGCATCATTGTATTTATATATGCATTTTGTTGCATTCATGTTTATATCTAGATCAATTATTACAGTTCATAATGAAACACTAGGATATTATTAATTTCTTGAAATATCTCATGTGACCACTATTATCACTCAGGTTGTCCCTAGGCTCCTAATAGGGATACGGCCGAGGTAACCACAAACCAATCTTCTGATTGCAGGCTCTAGCCCACCTACAATCGGAGAGGGCTCTCTCCTTTTGATTCAACCTTAGTTGATGATTTTAGGCTAGCTTTCTGACTTCAAGGGAATGTTGACTGTGATTGGGAGGAAGGTAGGATTCTCGAGCGAAGAGGCACAGTAAGGTGTTATAAGTTTCAAACCATTGGGCATGGAGTCACAGATTGAGGCGTGCAAGCGTTTTCTTGGTCACAAGGGGATAAAGAGCGGGATAGCCACACAGGATACAATACTGGGTCTGCTGAAAAGTACGGAATGAACATCAAGGATGAAAGGCAAAGGAGAATCATTTCGTCATGCTGACAGAGAGGAGAAGTGGATGAGTGGGATCCCAGAGCAGTTAAGAATTCCTAAGACATGCACTCATATGTGGAAGAAACAGCGTAAACCAGATCATTTAAGAATACAAGCTCATAACTGTTTCTAAAGAAAACATTGAAAAATGCAGAAATTGAACTTAAGGTGTATTAAAACAAATCTTAAGCTATTCTTTTTTCCTGCGATTTAGAAGGCGGAAAGGTGATAAAAACATAAAATAAAACAGGGAAGAGGAACACTTATTGGATCATGTAGAAGCACAGGAATTCTGTGATCATTCCTTGGCCAAGAGAAAACATCAAGTTGTTTCACAATCCATGCTTTCAGCAATCTTTGATGGGAAAATTATGACAGTTACAGTGCGGGTCTTTGCTCAGAGAAAATGCTGGAAAGAAGATTGACCAACAACTACTACCAACCAACCAACCCCTCACAACAGTGCTCAAGGTGGTATTTATAAACAAAATATCAGGAAGACATCATTACAAATGACCTTGACAAGTCTGCTTAGAACTCTTCAAAAATCTAAATGCTGCTGAAATTGAATGCAAGTAAACCTTTTGGCTACACTGGAGGGCAGCTGGATCGGAACAGGTGACGAGGTGGCCCTTGGGGACCAGATGCAGTGCTACTGAATGATTGTGCTTTGGGGACTGAACTTCAGCTCGGTGTGAATTGAATGTGCAATAATTATGATTTGAGAGCTTGAAGTGGTTTCGCTCTCCTTTGATGAATCTGCTAGAAGATATTCAATTTTCTCTTGCTTTCGGGCCGCTACTCAAGATACTCTCTGATACACTTTGCCGCTACATTGATGGCTTCCACCGTCGACTGATACTCTTTGACACGCTTGATGCCCGCTGATTTGATCTGATACACTTTAAACTCTGTGATTGATCTGCTGCTGTCTTAAAACTGGATACTGTGGCACGATCGGGCGATTTTCGGGCTTTTTCGGTGCGCAATGGGATCAACAATGAGAAGATTCCATGAAGATTCCTCGAAATGGCCTATTTCCCGTTCGCGCTATTCGCGCATCAGAAATTGCCTCCGTTTATTGATCTGGACCTCCGAAGTGCGATTTTTCTTCCTGTACGAAGCTTTTTCGGCTTTCTGGCTACTGACATAAGCATGGCGTCGGCTGTACGGTGGATGACGTCAGTTGTGGGTCCCTGGTATAGAGCGACGTGGTGAGATATTGGAGGTACTGTGGTGAAGAGACTCCGATGCGATATCGCGATATCGCGTCGGTGGGGAACGAGGGGGAAATTGGTTTGGAGACTTGGCACTTGCGACTGCCGATCTGCGATATCGGTGATATCGCATCGGCGGAGATGGAGAGGTGAATGGATTGGACACTTGGCGTTTGTAATCGCGGATCACCGATATCGCAATATCGCATCGGCAGAGGACGGATGGGTGATGCTTTGCATGAAGATGAGAGTGCGAAAGTGTGATGCGAAAACGACTTTCGAGGAGAAAAGAGTAGGTAAGTGGGTGTGAAGGGTACTTGAGGTTTTGGAAGAGGTCTGATTACCTCGGAGGGATTTTATACATTGGAAGGAGTCCATTGTATCTGGAAGGTGGTTTTGGGGGTCAAGGGTTCTTGCTGAGTTTCAGATAAACTGAACAATTCCTGGGAGTACTTATGGTTATTTTTCAACCAGGGGGAGGGATATTACGTAGGGGAATTTTACATAATATTAATAAGGGGATGGGAAGAATAGGGAGCTAAATAATAATGTTAGTGGTTAATATGGAGATGGTAAGAAAGCGCTAAGTTCGGGAGAGCTTAGGCTGCTGCAAGGGGGTAGGACCATATTTTGGGAGAAAATATGGAACAACTTTGAGTAGAGCAGATCTTTACTCAAGCCAGAGTTATGGAGATGATGAACTTAAGAGGTGTCAAGCAGATCTTGACCTCTTTCGGGGAAGTTAGTTAATGATTGGGGAAAACAGAGAAGGGGAGTCAGTTATACCTCTTTTTGAGCCTTTTTGCTTACAAATCCTTGCTGATTATGTTCTGTATGATATGATACCTGAAAACCTGGAACTGGTCAGCTATTCAACAACCTCAGAACTACCTACCCAGCCTACTTGCCTAGCATTTTTTCTTCTTTTGCTTGGGGGTGCACTTAGACCTGCAAACCCGTCATTCAATTTTCTTTTGATGCTTTCCTATCTACATACTACCCTTATTTCTACCAGAGCTCAGATTAAGTTGTTGAGCTCGTTTGTTTCTCTACCTATCTAGGAATCTGCCAAGGTTAAACTGTTTGGACATATTTACAATCTCTATATTCTAAAACAGGAAATTTAAACCTAGGGAGACCGAGATTAAACTGTTTGGCCCTCCCTTTAACTAAAAATAGCGAAACCGGGATAACTTTACAAAATTTGAAGGCAATTGAATAAACTTGAAATAACCTTCTTCATCTGGAGACTGTTTGAGCAAATATGGAGCATTGCAGCAAGCAAAGTATGACATATTTGGCCTGTGAAATGCCAATCATGAAAAATGAATACCTGCTGTAGCAGGAAGCTAACAGTGGCTCCACTCGGGGATGGCTTCTCCTTGTGAGGAGTTAAGAACAGCAGGCCAGAACGCCTTGGATTTTAGTTTCTTACTGTCTTCTGCAAAAAAACATTTCTCCGGCCGCTTTATTCCTTCTACCTACCTACCCTAACCAGCAGTTACTTTGCTGTTAGGTAAAGTCAAACAACTAGTGCAGCCATTTAAGCAACTGTGAAACGAGATAATCTTGCTGACTGATCGTTTCTGAACACAAAAGCATCATCCGGGCATATGCTTTTACAACCAAAATTGTGGCCTCCATTACTTGCTGCTGAAGCTTACGGTCTTCACTGAAAAAATAGGTTAACAAAATTATGTTAAGCCGAAGTTCCATGTAGTCTGCGATTGGATCGATGAACTTACCCTGTGAGAGAACTTCTTCCGCTTCTTCTTTGTCAGTAGAGTCATGCAGAGTTTGTGAATCAGCAGGTAGCAGCATCTTCTCCTGAGTTGAGGACGAGAGACTTCGGCGTGACTCAGGATCTTTTGGGTCGGAAGGATCAGCTACATCTTCGGTAATGACCCTAGCCAATGATCCTTCTGCCTTTCCCTTGGAACCCAGATCACACAGAATCTGCAGGTCCTCAGGCAACAGTGTTCCCTCCTAAATATGGGAATGGAAGCTCAGGCATGATTCCGGGTTCTTTGGGTCGGAAGGATCAGCTACATCTTCGGTAATGACCCTAGCCGATGATCCTTTTGTCTTTCCCTTGGAACCCAGATCATACTCAAACTGTAATTGAGGGGACAACACTATTTCCCTGTGAACTGGAGGAGGAAGATTTTGGCAAAACTCTTGAGGGTTGCGGAAAACATAAGACTGACTTTGAGCTCCCAAGAGTTCAATTTCATTCTCATATTTTTCCACAACAAACTCAAGGAAAAGTTTATTCCGGCCGCCTGGTATTTTTGACAATACCGCTCTGAAAAATTCTTCATTAAGCTCGAACTCTGATAAAATTTCTCTGCATTTATCTAAAGCTTCTTCTAAAGGAAGTTCCTCCCAAGATTCGGTCATTCTCTCTTTTTGTTACTACATGGGGCACTTGGTTGTAACATTTTGTTCGTTCCTCAGTGGAGCCTTTGAATGAATTTGAAGTGGAGTCGCCAGGTGGATGTCTGGACTCTGAAGTGCCTGATCTCTTTCCACCATCGAAGATCAGAACTAAGCGTGACAAGCTTTGAAAAACAGGAGCACTTCCTCCAGTGGGGTTTAAAGATGAACAAAGCGCTTGAACCCCCAATGGAGTGCGCAGATAAAGGTCGGCTGAGGCTTTTACAAGTCGGTGTCTTCGTCTGTAGAGCTGCAGAGTGGTTGCATTGATTTATCTGAGGAGGTCCCCAGTGGAGTCGCCATTATGTTATCACTCAGGTTGTCCCTAGGCTCCTAATAGGGATACGGCCGAGGTAACCACAAACCAATCTTCTGATTGCAGGTTCTAGCCCACCTGCAATCGGAGAGGGCTCTCTCCTTTAGATTCAACCTTAGTTGATGATTTTAGGCTAGCTTTCTGACTTCAAGGGAATGTTGACTGTGATTGGAGGGAAGGTAGGATTCTTGAGTAAAGAAGCACAGTAAGGTGTTATAAGTTTTGAACCATTGGGCATGGAGTCAAAGGTTGCGGCATGCGAGCGTTTTCTTGGTCACAAGGGGATACGGAGCGGCATATCCACGCAAGATAAAATACTCAGGCTGCTGAAAGTACGGAGAGAACATCAGGGATGAAAGGAAAAAGAGAATCATTTCATCATGCTGACAAAGGGGAGAAATGGATGAGTGGGATCCCGGAGCAGTTAAGAATTCCAAAGACATGTACTCATGTGTGAAAGAAACAGGGTAAACCAGAGCATTTAAGAATTCTAGCTCATAACTGTTTCGGAAGAAAACATCGAAAAGTGCATAAATTGAACTTAAGGTGTATTTAAACAAATCTTAAGCTATTCTTTTTTCCTGCAACTTAGAAAGGCGGAAAGATGATAAAAACATAAAATAAACAGGGCAAAACAATACTTATTGGATCATGCAGAGACACAGGAATTCCGTGATCATTCCTTGGCCAAGAGAAAACAGCAAGTTGTTTCGCAATCCATGCTTTCAGCAGTCTTTGATTATGAAAAATATGACAGTTACAGTGCGAGTCTTTACTCAGAGAAAATTGCTGGAAAGGAAACTGACCAACAACTACTACTACCAACCAACCAACTCTTTACAATGTTGCTTCGGGTGGTATTTATAAACAAAATATCAGGAAGACATCATTACAAGTGACCTTGACGGGTCTGTTTAGAACTCTTCAAAAATCTAAATGCTGCTGGAAATAAATGCAAGTAAATATTTTTGGCTGCGCTGGGGGCAGCTGAATCGGAACAGGTGACGAGGTGGCCCTTGGGGACCAGATGTGGTGTTACTGAAGTGAATGTGCTTTGGGGCTGCAGTTCAGCTTTGGTGCGAATTGAATGTGCAATTATTATGATTTGAGAGCCTCAAGTATTTCTCTCTCCTCCTATGGATCTACTGGAAGATATTCAATTTTCTCTTGCTTTGGGCCGCTGCTCAAGATATTCTCTGATACACTTTGCCGCTACATTGATGGTTTCCACCATCGACTGATACTCTTTGACACGCTTGAAGCCTGCTGATTTGATCTGATACACTTTAAACTCTGTGAATGATCTGCTGCTGTTTTCAAACCGGATCCTTTGGCACGATTGGGTGATTTTCGGGCTTTTTTCGGCACGCAGTGGGCTCGGCAATCAAAAGATTCCCTGAAGATTCCTCGAAATGGCCTATTTCCCGTAGCGATGCCCTATTCGCACATCGAAAACTGCCTCTGTTTCTTGATCTGGAGCTCCGAAGTGCGACTTTTCTCCTTGTGCGAAGCTTTTTCGGCTTTTCTGGCTGCTGACGTAAGAACTGCGTCGGCTGTACGGCGGATGACGTCATCAGTGGGTCCCTGGTACAACGCGATGTGGTGAGGTACTGGATGAACTATTGGTGAAGAGGTTCCGATTCAATAATGCGATATCGCGTCGGCGGGGAAAGAGGAGGATCATTGGGTTGGACATTTTGGTGCTTGCGACTGCCGATATGCGATATCGCGATATCGCATCGGTGGAGAGGAAAGGTGAACGGATTGGACACTCGGCATTTGTGATCGCCAATCGCCGATTTCGCGATGTCGCATCGGCGGGGAATGGATGGGCAATGTTTTGCATGAAAGTGAGATGGCGAGGTTGCGATGCGAAAACGGCTTTGAGGGGAAAAGGTAAGTAAGTGGGTGTGAAGGGCTTTTGAAGTTTCGAAAGGGGTCCGACCACTTCGGGGGAGTTTTATACTTAGGAAGGAGTCCATAGTATGTGGAAGGTGGTTTCGGAGGTTGGGTTCTTGCTTAGTTTCTGATAAACTAAACAATTCCCGGGACTTGCTATGGTTTTTTTTCAACCAGGGGAAGGGATATTACATAGGGGAATTTACTTAATATTAATACGGGGACGGGAAACATAGGGAGCTATATAATAATGTTAGTGGTTAATGTGGAGATGGTAACAAAGCGCTAAGTTTCGGGAGAACTCAGGCTGTTGCAGGGGGTAGGACCATACTTCGGGAGAAGATATGGAACAACTTTGAGTAAAGCAGATCTTTACTCAACCGGAGTGATGAAGATGATGAACTTAAGAGGTGTCAAGCAGATCTTGACCTCTTTTGGGGGATGTTAGTTAGTGATCGGGGGGGAAAACAGAGAAGGGGAGTTAGTTATACCTCATTTGAGCCTTCTGCTTACAAATCTTTGCTGGTTATGTTCTGCATGATATGATACCTGCAAACTTGGAACTTGTCAGCAATTCAATAGCCTCAGAACTACCTACCCAGCCTACTTTCCTAGCATTTTTTCTTCTTTTGCTTGGGGTGCACTTAGACTTGCAAACCCATCATACATTTTTCTTTTGATGCTTTCCTATCACATACTACCCTTATTTCTTCCAGATCCCAGATTAAACTGTTGGACTCTTCTATTTCTCTACCTATCTAAGAGTCTGCCAAGATTAAACTGTTTGGACAGACTTACAATCTCTATATTCTAAAACAAGAAATTTAAACCTAGGGAGACCAAGATTAAACTGTTTGGACCTCGCTTTAACTAGCAGTAGCGATACCAGGAAAACTTTACAAAATTTGAAGGCAATTGGATGAATCTTGAAGTAGCCTTCTTCATGTGGAGACTGTTTGAGCAAATATGGAGCATTGCAGCAAGCAAAGTACAACATATTTGGCCTGTGAAATGCCAATCATGAAATATGAATACCTGCTGCAGCAGGAGCTAACAGTATGGATTATGGTACAGACAAACAGAGGGAGTGAAGCTACAGGGCTTCACTTATGCAGATTGGGCAGGGAGTCCATAAGATCGGAAGAGCACATCAGGAGGGATTTTCAACCATGGTCAGCTGCAGTTTCTTGGTACAGCAGGAAACAGAGGTCGGTTTCACTCATCTTGGCAAAGGCTGAATACATAGCTGCAAGTCAGGCAACATGTGAGGCCATATGGATGCGGAAAATCCTAGTTGGTTTGTTTGATCAGAGGATGGATCCAACTGTGATCTATTGTGATAATCAAAGTTGTATCAAACTCTCTGAGAATCCAGTGTTTCATGATAGGTCCAAGCACATCGACATCCGGTATCATCATCTCAAAGACTATGTAGTGAGGAGGATCATGTTGCTGCATTATATATCAACAGAGGAGCAAGATGCTAACATTTGATAAATGCATTGTCAAAGTGTAAATTCGAGTTCCATAGAGACAGGATTGGGGTGGAAGATAATCCCTTTCTTGTTGAGAGGGAGTGTTGAAATGTGGCAACAAGAATATTCCAATTT